>CAUYSK010047945.1:0-36791 GCA_963575035.1 Avahi laniger
ATGATTTACCCTTTTCATAATTTCCTATACCTGGATTGAACAAGCAATTACATACAGTACATGCTATTAATTATCTTAATGTAATTCAGTTGCAAAATACTCAAGTGTACCAGAGAGAGGAGTTCTCTTTAAAATGTCTAATGTTAGGCCGGGCGCGGTGGCTCACGCTGGTAATCCTAGCACTCTGGGAGGCCGAGGCGGGTGAATTGTTTGAGCTCAGGAGTTCGAAACCAGCCTGAGCAAGAGCGAGACCCCGTCTCTACCAAAAAATAGAAAGAAATTAATTGGACAACTAAAAATATATAGAAAAAATTACCCGTGCATGGTGGCGCATGCCTGTAGTCTCAGCTACTCGGGAGGCTGAGGCATGAGGATCGCTTGAGCCCAGGAGTTTGAGGTTGCTGTGAGCTAGGCTGACACCATGGCACTCACTCTAGCCCGAGCAAAAGAGTGAGACTCTGTCTCAAAAAAAAAAAAAAATGTCTAGTGTTAGGCAGAAACAACAAAAATCATCAAATGCCTCTTCAGTCTAAGAGGAGCTTTGCCCTGGGAAAGTGAATTATGTCTAAAGGTGTATCCCTATCCTGTTGGCTGAATGCTTTATTGCAAAGGAGAGTCATTTGGTGCAGTTGTTGTCCCATGGCAGTGCAGGTTGGTGTGGCTTTTTGTAAAAGCTTTTGGCAGCTTCTCCCCTGCTGGCACTGAAAACAATAGGACAATGTTTTGTGACATTTTTTGCAAGGCAAGCACAAAAGAGGCCAGGGACAGACTACTCAAGAAGGCAGTTGGGCATTTGTCCAGAGCCTGTGGGATGTGACCTGTCCTTCTGAGACGAGGCCAGGCAGGCAAGCTTGCCGTCCAGTGTTCTGACATCAGCAGAGTCTACCCAGCCGGTTTTGTGGCTGTGGACCAAGCCCAGGCAAGCCTAAGGCAAGGTTGCTATCTTTTTCTGACAGTTGTGAGCAAATAGAAATTTTGTTCCATCACACATACCAGAAAAGATTGTACTGCCTTCTGGATGGCCTTGATTTCCCTTTGGAAATGTGACAAACAGTTATTGGCTGGTAAAGGTTAGGAAAGACTAACTTTAGTTGTAAATCCAACTGTAACACTGAAGTAGTTACATAGGTAACTACCGTTAGACATAGACCTCTAAATGTATGGATGGACGTTTAATGTATGAAGTTCAGTTCTCCTATAAACAGGTTAGAGGGGTGGCCCTTTTCTGCACAGGGTCCCAGGTATCAACATTCCATTTCTAAGATCCCCGTACAGGTTGTCTGCAATCCTGCCAACCCAAAGGGAAAAAAGAGCATGGAGGAAAAGCACGGAAGGATTTTTATGGGTCAGCTTAGAAGTGGCATACATCACATTCGCTCAGATTCCATTGGCCAGAACTCAGAACTCAGCCACACCTGATTACAAGGAAGGGTGGGGACTTAGTGTAGCTGCGTGTCCCAAAAGAGTCGAAGAACATGGATTTTGGTGAGTCGTTAGCCATCATGGCCACGTCAGGTTTTCGTCTTACAGAATGCTAAGGAGTTCCAGTGATACCACTATTTGTCTGTGAGGTGTCTTATTCATTCCACAGTTATTTACTGAGTTGAGACTTTGTGCTAAGTGCTAGGGACACAGCAGTGAGCTCTTTCCCTCCTGGGGCTACAACATGGCAGAGAGGTCAACAAAGGAGAAATCACACTGTGATGCTTTTTTTTTTTTTTTTTTTTTTTTGAGACAGAATCTCACTCACTCTGTTGCCCTGGCTAGAGTGAGTGCCGTGGCGTCAGCCTAGCTCACAGCAACGTCACACTCCTGGGCTCAAGCGATCCTTCTGCCTCAGCCTCCCGAGTAGCTGGGACTACAAGCATGCGCCACCATGCCTGGCTAATTTTTATGTATATATATTGTCCAGATTATTTCTTTCTATTTTTTAGTAGAGACAGAATCTCGCTCTTGCTCAGGCTGGTCTCGAACTCCTGACCTTGAGCGATCCACCCGCCTAGGCCTCCCAGAGTGCTAGGATTACAGGCGTGAGCCACCACGCCCAGCCTTGTGATGCATTTTTGAAAGGGAAAATTCCAATGCATGCTATACAGAAGGTAGGTTAATCATGAGAATCTGATACAGTGATGCCTGAACTAAGGCCTGGGGACATGTAGGAATTTGCTTTGTATTTGTGGGCTGCTGGGAAGGGAGATGGAGGGAGGGAGAAGAATAGATGAACACGTGAGAGATTGAATGAATGAGTGAATGAATGAGAACAAGGAAGGCCTGAGTTCCCTCAGGAGTGTATAAAGGAGATCATTTGACCCCATGCTCTCATCAGGTGTGTCCTCTTAACATCATGCTAACAACATGCTTTGCCGGGGATGGGTTAGGTAGGTTAGGGGAGGTGGTTGTTAGCAAAGGGCATTAAGTTGTCCTAATTCTCACTTCCTTTCCGATGTCTTCTCTACCACCGCCCCCCACTCCGCCAGCCAAAGAAACCTACCTCTTCTCTCAGCTCCCACAGTTCTTGTACCTCATTGATCACTTTTGACTACTACTTGAGTTATTTATATCTGTGTTTTAGTGTTGAAGAACTACAGTTGATCCTTGAGCAATATGGGCTTGAACTGCACAGGTCCACTTATACATGGATTTTTTCAACTAAACATGCCTGGAAAATGCAGTATTCCTGGGATGTGAAACCCATGTATATGGAGACTCTTTGTGTCTGTGGGTTCCACAGGGCTCACTGGGGGAATAGAGTATGTGTGAAATTTGACATACATGGAGGCCCTGGAACCAAACCCCGGTGTATACCGAGGAACGACTGTATGTGCTTGATGTCATGGTTACTGTCTCATTCGGTCTCATTTGCTCCATCACCTAGTCCAGTCCTTGTAGCCCATGTAGAGTGAATGACTCAACCCCATTTTATTGCTTATGTTTAGCCAATTTGTGTTGACCTATATTTTATTTCTTCCAACAAAGACGAATTGTTGAACAGAGGAAGCATCTGTTGTAGTTAGTGACCCTCGGTTCTCAGGTGTACGATTGGCAGTTCTCTTTGTAAGATTGAAGATCTGTAGATTGATTTGGGGAGCCATTGAAGGACCAGGAGGGGTACTTTGAGTCTTTCTGAGGTTTCTATGACTCATGGCATGCCATGGCCTGGAAATATGGGATGACCTTTGTACACCCTTAAATCCATTTAAATCGACCCAGGTATGGCTGATAGCTAGAAAGACTTTTAGAAGCCTCCATTTGACTAACCAAACTGAGCTCAAGGTGGAGAATAGCACCTGAATTCAAAATTTCAAAGAGTGCAGAGATTCTGAAAACCACAATTTGAGCTCAATAAAGGCACCTTGGGATTATGTCATGACAACTTGACATCAAGAGGACAGTCTTACTGTGCCACACAAGAAGAAGGAAGAGACAAATTGGCACCTGTCAATGGCAAGTGACAAAGATGGGGAGGGAACCATGCCATGTGAGAAGTGGTTGCAGAGACTGGTGATGTTTTAGACTTGGCAGGGACAAGAGAGCTGTCCCAAATAGTTCAAGTTAACACTGTCAAGTTATAATGGAACTAGACTCGTCATTATGTCATGTGGTTGTAAGCTGCAGAAAATAAGATTTCAGCTCAAAAGATAAGAAATAACTTAATAGACAGAGCTGTCTGAAGAAGTAATAAGTTGACTTCGTAAGTGATAAGCTCCCTGAAAGACCGTTAGACTGGATGTTCTAAAAGTGACTAACATTAACACATATGGCCCCGTTCTCCTATTTTGTACCCTTGGCCAACATCACTAATGGTTCATGGCACTTTTTTCCATTGAGAAATTTTGATCTCAGAATCAAAATTTCTTAGGATAGCACTACTAAATTAAACTATTAAATTGAAGTTGGCATATAAACTAGAAACCTCCTTTCCATGTATAGGTTTGGTGATGTTTAAAGACTCTTACAGCCGTGAAAGACTACAGTTCCAAGATTTGTGATTCTCATGTGATAGCAAACCTATGACGTTTATTTCTTTATAAAGAGTTTCACTAACACAAATACACACACAGATATGCACACACGCACCCCCCATTATGGTACCACATAGAATTAATAATGTTTCCTCAATATGATTTAATACCCAGTGCATGCTCAATTTTATTTTGTTTCAGTAGTTTTTAAAATGTTATTTTATAGTTGGGTTGTCACCAGTTTGATTATTTTAATCTGTCTATTTTATACCACAAAATAATTTTGTAAAGCTGTTAAGGTTTATTATTTGCTCTAATAGGATTTGACACAAATATATTGGTGCATTTTGCTTACTTTCTCCAATTTCAAGATGGAAAGGGATGATATGTGAATATAATGGAATAAATCTGCAGGTGAAAGCTAAGCTTATGTCGGTAAAGAACTTACAGTACACGAAAGGGAGAAAACCGTTAAAGCTTCAGTTTTTGACTACAGGAATTAATTCAAATAATGGTGATCTGCAAGTCTCAAGATCCAAATGAGGAAAAAAAGAAACTGACATTGTGTGATGAGGGGACTTTTAAAAGAAATAAGACAAATTAACAATAGTAAACTTCTGATTTGTTCGTGTGTGTGTGTGTGTACGCGCGTGCACGTGTGTGTGTGTTTGTGTTGGGATGTTGCAGTATTTCTTTAAAAAATAGATTATATTTTAAAAATCTACCCAGGAGGACTTAATATAGCTCTACCCAAAGAACTTGGAGTGATCAATTTAATGTCATCTCTAAATTTTTCTCAGCTTGATTCTATCATGTCAAATTCCCTCAAACATTAGAAATAGAAACTATAGAGCCTAACTTTTTAAGCTTCTAGATTGTTGTGTATTTTTCCTAACCTACATACATCCCACTCAACTTTTTTTCTTCTTTAACAAAGAATTTGATATGGGAATGAAGACCTCGGTTGTTTTGCTGGCTTAGTGACCTGGGCACTCTCCAAATTAGGCCTAAATCAGAAGCTGCTGGTAGTAAGGAAGCCGCAGGGAGAGGCGGCACACTCAGCGTCCCATAAATGACAGATGTGCACAGTCAGTGCATGCGATGAATGGCTCAGCTCTCATCAAGCGCCGTGCGGGAATGCAGGCACAGTGTGGCCTAGACTTTTTAAGCTTTTAAGAGAAAATACAGGAAATCTCTAAATTGTTAAATGTTGGTTCCAAAAGATGATCTAACAATGTGCAGGCCAAAGAAAACACATCTGTGGTTCAACTCCAGCCTGCAGGCCACCGTTTTGCTAACTGTGGATGAGGACAGAAAATATGCAGCAATTAAGGTTTCTCTGGCCACTTGCGTTTGGAAAGCGAACGCCGTGGTCCTGAAGCTGAGAGCCTGGTGTTCTGGGAGCGCGGTGGCCTGTGTTCTTCAAGCGTTGACAGTATTTCTGGCTCGCTGGTGGGAGTGGATGGGGGAGGGGGGAAAGCTGGTTGTCCCTTCACGGTTCTGGAAATGGTGCTTTTTGTCCTGAGGATAGGTGCCCATCTCTCAGCACATGCCTGGCAATGTGCTCACATCCCCCCCATTCCCATCCACCCCCTTGTTGGACCTTGGCCCAGGATGTGAGGCTGTAGTTTGGAAGCCATGACCTGTGTCCTGTAGAGAATGATTTATGAACTCCAGACAGCACTGAGCAAGCTTCATGGCCATTTAAAATGTGCGAAGGTGGGTCTGGTGAGCATTGTCACTAATTATCCTATGGAGAAAGTTAAGCTTGAGGCCCGATTTCTCCAGCACTGGCTGTGGAGGCTGGAGAGCCAGTCTCTGAGAGAGAGAAATCTTACAATGGTATATAATCTGCACCCTCCACATCATACAGATGGGTGTTTTGGAGCTATGGAAACATTCCAAGTATATGGCATCAGCATTATTTTGCAATTGCTAGACATTTTTACAGTATAAAGAAAAATCTAGCAATTAAAAGATGTACTTTGTAAATAGCTTGAGAATTTGAACAATCAATGATGTGATCCATTCTTCACATTAGATATTCAATTTGGAGGAAGATATAAATGTGAATAAATGAGGCATATTATTCTTATATGGAAAGAAGACAATAATTATGATGGCAATTGTTTGAAATCAATCTATAAATTCAGTACAGTTGAATTGGGTGGTAGGTGTTGGGGAAACTTGACAAAATAATTCTGAACTTTATCTAGAAGAATAAACATGTGAGACTAGCTAGGAAATTTTTGAAAAAGAAAATTGATGAGGAGAGAGTTTCACAAAATATTAATATATTAAAACAAATTACAGAACTACAGCAATCAAAACATGTGTTACTGGCACAGGAATAGACAAACTAGTAGAACAGACTAGTGAGTTCAGAATTAGAACCAAGCGTATCTGGACATTTGACTGAAATCACTGGGGTTGAGGTGGATTATCTAATAAATGGTGTTGAGACAACTGCTAGCCAGATGTAAAAATATAAAGCTGAATCCTTACCTAATTTTTTTTTTATCAAGATGGGGGAGGCCGGGCGCGGTGGCTCACGCCTGTAATCCTAGCTCTCTGGGAGGCCAAGGTGGATGGATCGCTCAAGGTCAGGAGTTCGATACCAGCCTGAGCAAGAGTGAGACCCCGTCTCTACTAAAAATAGAAAGAAATTAATCGGACAACTAAAAATTTATAGAAAAAATTAGCCGGGCATGGTGGCACATGACTGTAGTCCCAGCTACTCAGGAGGCTGAGGCAGGTGGATCGCTTGAGCCCAGGAGTTTGAGGTTGCTGTGAGCTGACGCCACGGCACTCACTCTAGCCCTGGCAACAAAGCGAGATTTTGTCTCAAAATAAATAAATAAATAAATAAAAAGATGGGGGAGATATTTTTGTAATCATAGTATGCGAAGGACTTTCTAAGCATAACAACAAAGATAAAAACCATGCTAAAGGGGTTACCTTTAAATATATAAAAACTACAGACTTCTATATATTAAATCATAAATAAGGTTAAAAGATAAACTAAAAATATGTACAATATTTGTGAAAAATGTTGATATTCCTAACATACAAAGAACTCTTTAAATTATTTAGAAAAAGATAAACACCCAAATAGAGAAAGGGGCAAAGAACATGCAGAGGCTACTCATACTTGCTAAGGGAAAAATGTAAATAGCCAAAAAAATATATGAAAAGGTGCCCAGTCTCATCCTCACCTGAAATCTAAGAACTCAAACAAAACAACCATACGGCATCATTCTTTACCCATCTTACCAGCAAAGGTGAAAATCAGGTCTCAATCACTCTGATGCCTTTTTGGGAAAAATAATTTGTACTTCCCTTTGAAGGGCAGCTTGGCAGTATGCGTCAGCATGCTAACTGTGCGCACAGACGCCACACAGGGGAACGTACCCTGAAGAAAATGATTGGTCAACTATATATACAAATGATGTTTGTTGCTGTGAGGTTTATATTAATAATAACAAGAAATTGGAAGTAGCTGGTAGGTTTTTTCTTTCTTTTTTTTTTTTTTTCTGAGAGTTTCACTCTGTCGCTCAGGCAAGAGTGCAACCTCAAACTCCTGGGCTCATGTGATCCTCTTGCCTCAGCCTTCCAAGTAGCTGGGACTACAGACATGTGCGCCTGAGCCCGAATAATTTTTCTATTTTCTGTAGAGTTGCGGTCTCACTCTTGCTCAGGATGGTCTTGAACTCCTGGCCTCAAGCGATCCTTCCCCCATCCACCTCCCAAAGTGCCAAGATTACAGGTGCGAGCCACCATGCCTGCCTGGTTATTTTTTAAATATATTACAGTACATCCATATGTGGTTATATCATGCTATCTTTAAAAAGGGTGATTTGTAGTTAAATACATTTATTTATATATGTATTTATTACATATGTTATTAAAAGGTAAGATCTTCAAGATACATTAATATTCTTCAGTGAAAGTTGTCAAACAGCATTTATCACATGTATATATAAGTAGATAAGAAGAGACATGGAAGAATGTTCTCTAAAAGGTTAATTATAGTTGAATCTGGGTAGTGGGATTTTTGCTTTTTTTAAAAATTCCTTTTGTATTGTTAAAATTTTTTGCACTGAGCATGTATTGTATTTATAAATGGTAAAAACAAATTTATATGAACACAATCATAAGAAAGCCAACAAATCAAGCTTTCAAAATTGCTTATATTTAGTATAAGGATTTGACTTTTAAAATGAATTCATTGTATTTGTTTGAGTAGGTATAGAGCACATTTCAGTTACATGGTTCTTACTACCATGGTGAACTTTCAGTGTGATGAAAGTTCCCATCTTTCGTCACATTTCAAGGGACTCAGGAGGTGATGCTGCTATCTTAGCAGAGTTATTTTCTTCTACCACCATGCTTCCCCTTCTGGAAGAAGTTCAAGAGGGACCCCCTTTTTTTGATATCGAAGACTGAAAATGTGTATGGATGAGACTCTAGATGACAATGTCATAACATCTAATGCCTTTTACGTCTATGAAACACATTTCATATCATAAACTATGGTAAAAGAATTATTGTTTCAATTAGGATAAAAATCAAGTGAAATTTCCAGATACCGTTTATTTTCCAAATTTTCCAATTTCTTTTACAATGAGAATATACTTTAATCAGAAAAATTTTAAGAAGTTTTGTGGAAAAGTGATAACTCATATTTTTAAAATGAATTGGGCAGAGGTAACCACGTACTCAGACTATTCCTAAAAGACATGCTTAAATTAAAAGGATATAAAGTTATATTTCAGATCAAATAGTTCTGTTGACCCTGATTTTTACCAAGGATCTCTTGCTTTAGGTTTCAGTTGTTAAATAACTATATAATTATGACAGCCAGAGGGCCTTCCAACTGTAGTTTTGTAAATGTATTATCATCACAACCTTGAAACACTGACTTTAAAAGAAAAAAAAAATTCAAAGACCTTAAATATGTATGCTAGTCAATTAGGGTAGGAGCCTGGCAGGGGCGGGGAAGAGATTTTTTTACCAGAAGGGTGCATAGCTGGTTACAATCAGGTCACTTGCTAACTTTCTGCTCAAAAGGCTATTCCTGGCAGCGTAGGACAGGATGCATGGATTTCTCGTTAGTATTTTTTAAAGTCAGTCTGAATATAACGCAGGCTGCCTTCTCCTTTAGTTCTCTTCCTTAACTTCTTTCTGTCTTTCCCTATCCTCACATGCACATATTCAGAGTTTCTGATATTATTCCTTCACAACCAAGCCTGTATGTCCTTGCTCAATGTATTTTATTTATTGGTAAATAATCCATATCAGTCACATCAAAATGCAACTCTGGGTATAGAGAAAAGAGCACTGAGCTTGGCTTGAAGACAGAAGTCTTGAGTTCTCTGTGTCCTTGAGCAAGCCAGCTAGCCTCCAATGGCCTCAATTCTATAAAATGGACACGATAATAAACTTTTTATGAAGTGTGGTTAGGGAGATGAGATGATGGTATTAATAGTTTTGAGTAAAATAAAAGTTTATTTATTTCCCATGTATAACAAGTCCAGAGATAGGCTGTCTAGGCCTAGTATGACACTCTATGGTATCACCATCCAGTCTATGTTTCATTTTGTGCTGCCATCCTTGATACATGGCTTCCCTTTCATTGTCCAAAATGGCCACTTGAGCTCCAGCCATCACATCCAAATTCCAGCTAGCAGAAAGGAGGAAGGTAGAAGAACGGTATGCTCCTTCTCTTTAAGGACACTTCCACTAAGGACATGATTGCTTATGTATTGTCCAGAACCACACTGAGTGGTTATTTACTCAGCTAAAAATCAGAGTTTCTATTATGAAAGAGAGATGTTGGGGAAAACCAACAGTCTCTGCCATGGCATATGAAATCCTCTTGTGACCTAAGAAATGCTGTGAGTACAAAAAAATATCATTTATGTAATATTGTCATTGATGACCTCATATACATTCATTTGTTCACCAAATATTCATTAAAGACCTATTATAGATACAGCACTAGAGCTGACACCCCATACTTTCTTACATACTCTTTTAGACAATTTATGTTATCTCAGAAAAGCATTTGAGGGACTCTCATAGCTGTGACATTTTTCCACTTTGCTGAACACCTGGGAATAGAGCATTACTAAGATACTATGTCCCTTTCTCTGGGGGAGGGAGAGAGAAGGGTGACACCGTAGTATGTACTAAATGGCAGCTCTCAAGCTCAATGGTACAGACAGCGTGTGTTTTCCCTGCAGCTCACAGAGGTCCTGTCTTTTGTCATCAGGGCTTCATGTTGAGTTATACCTCATGTCCTCACTTGCTTTGTATATATGCTTTTTCTCCTGTTTAGAGCACACGTTAGATTGACCTTTCATCTTCCAACCTTGACCCTTTCAAATAGGGGACACTCCGTGTTTGAGCAGGCATGTATTTTACTTGGGAAGCAAAGGTAGATAGACAGACAGACAGACAGACAAGCCAGGAAGCGAGCAAGCATGGCCTAATGGTTGGGCAGTATTGTCCATTACTGGCGATTTCTGAAGAGGCCCCAATATGTACAGGACCCCTAAAGAAATAGAACCCGCAGTCACAGGCTCAAGATATTCCATTTGGAAGAGATCCAGAGGTGCCTGACATCCTGCCTCTTAATCTCTCAGTAATTGATGGCAGTCGGCTTTTGTTTTTAGTCTTCTTTTTTATTATGAAAATTTTCAAACATTTGACAAACAACCATAAGCCCACCACAGAGACTGAATAAGTATTAACACTTTGCCATGTTTACTTAAAAAGAACCATTATAAAATTTTATAGATTTAGGAGTTTCTCCCCATATAAATAGGTACTCATGCCCATGTGTCATTCACGTCTTTGCATTAATATCTCCTTATCTGGGATATCTCCCTTGATCTTTCCAAGTACAGCAACCCTCCTTCAGCCTCGAACCTCTTCTTCCTAGCACTCCTCACCATCTGACATGTGCAGCGAATTCATTTGTCTTCTCTCTCCCTCCACTAACTTGACAGCTCCATGAGGGTTGTCGTGGGTTTGCTCACGGCTGGGTCGCCTCACCTACGGCAGTGCTGGCACAGACTAGAAACGGATGAGCAGGGCTGGAGCCTATTTTAGTCTCCCTGACCCATCCTCTCCCTCCCTGCCTCTCTCCCCAAAAGGAACCACTGTCCCAAAGTTTTTTATGACCTCCCCATCCTCATCTTTATATACTCTAATCTTATTTATGCACTTAATTCTATGTGTATGCATATATGTACATATGTGCTAAAACAATAGATGGTGTTGTGTGTCTTTAAAAATATCAAATATGCAAACAGTTTGTATCCTCTGTAACTTGCTTTTTCCCACTTAACATTATATCTTCAAGGTGTATCTATGTGGATACATGAGCATTTATGTCATATATTTCGTATTCCTACAACATCGGTTCTAGGATTTTATCACAGTGGTTCCATTCTTGGTCAGATATATTTTTCTTTTCGTTCTTTTTTTTCTTTTTTCTTTCTTTTTTTTTTGAGACATAGTTTTGCTCTGTCACCCAGGCTGGAGTGCAGTGGCCCAATCATACTTCACTGCAACCTCGAACTCCTGGGCTCAAGCAATCTTCCCACTTCAGCTTCCCAGGTGGCTAGGACTACAGGTGTGTGCCACCATGCCAGGCTAATTTTTAAAATTTTTTGTAGATACAGGGTCTCAGTATGTTGCCTATGCTGGTTTCAAACACCTAGCTTCAAGTGATCTTCCTGCCTTGGCCTCCCAAAGTGCTGGGATTGGTCAGAGCTTTTTAATCACAGCGATATCACTCTTCTTTTGTCCTGGGTTCTCTGAGTCTGAACTGCGTTAACAATTGTACTGTTATGGCAAGTGTCGGTGACCAGTCCCAGGGGAATAACCGAGCGGCACACAGAGAGTTGGAGAGTCAGAGAGTTTTATTGCCGGCGGCCCAGCTTGAGGTCAAGCCTCCCAGAATCTGAGCACCTTTTCAGGGTTTTTGTCAGGTTTTATACTTTTTCTGGGGAGTTACTTTTAGCAAATCACACACAGGTACAAATGATTAACCAATTAGCAGAAAGACTTAAAAGTTAGCCAATAAACAATAATTCTTATAGGCTTATAACAAACATCATAATCATGACAGGCTTGCAGTTTTGTTCAGCTTTGCTCAACTGCTCTGTGGTTAGCTTGCAAGGCTGACAGGTGTCAGTGTTTACTTGTTACTTTGTGGTTTTAAGCAGAATCAGTACAGAAATTTCCCTAACAATAGGGCACATTGAGATGATGATTGTGATGACTAACATTTATTGGGAGCTTACTTTGTGCTGGAGAATTTTGCAGGCATGGTGGGTGATCCTTACTACAATGTATGAGTTAAGTAATCTTTCTACCTTCATTTTACAAAGGAGAAAACAAAACATTTAAGTGATTTGTCAAGATTATACCACAAAGAAGTGAGCGAGATGAGATTTGAGTACAGATGGCCTAACTCCAAAGACAACTTTTTCTGAAAAGGTCACATAGCAAATGTTTTGGGCTTTGCAGGTCACACAGTCTTTGTTAAAACTACTCAACTCTACCACTGTGGCAGGGACCAGCCTCAGACAACTGGTAAACAAATGAGCATGGCTGAGTGCCAATAAAACTTTATTTATCAGCACTGAAAATTTTCATATTATTTTCACATATCCTAAAATATTCTTTGGGGTCCATATGAAAATGGGTGATGGGGTGGGTTTGGCCCGTAGGCTGTAGTTTGCAGACCCCTGATCTATAGCATTGACTCTTCTAAGGTTTGTACCCTGTATTCCTCTACCATTCCATTATCATTTTGTACTTGTGATATCTTGGGCAAGTCACTTAACTTCTCAGTTTCCTCACTCTTAATCAGTAGGCTTTGCTGTCTTGATTGATGGCATGCAGTCTGTTCATATTTTCATTTAATAAATATTTATTGAACCAAGCACTGGTCTAGACACTGGAGGTGCTAGATTCAACCCCTGCCCTCACTGAGCTTATATTTCAGTAGAAGTAACAGACAAATAAGCAAGTACTCCACTTGCAGGACAACTAAGTAGACTAAGAAGCTCAGGACTTGTCAAATGCATCATGGGGAAATTAGAAAGAGCTTTTGGACATAGGCAGGTCTATGCTAGAAAGGGGACTTCAAATTATACTTTCACTTCTCCTGCCCTGGTTTGACCTCTTGGGATAGCACTGAATTATCTGAATCATAGAACCTAGTTCATTGCTCTGCTCTAATTCCTTGATAAGAGATGCATTTGGTTTTTACAGTTGTGTAACAAATTACCATACACTTAGCAATTATCATCGCACAGTTTCCATGGACCAGGAGTCTGGACGCAGCTTAGCTGGCTCCTTTGCTAAGTTTCCCATGAAGATGTCATCCAGGCATCAGTCGGGCTGTGTTCTCATGTAGAGGTCTGACTAGAGAAAAATCAGCTTCCACATTCATTCAGGGTTTTTGCAGAATTCATCTTGCAACTGCAGAACTCATGGTGGTTTGCTTCTTCAAGGCTAGCAGGATAGCGAAAGTGTGCCTTCTCAGAGTCATTCTATGTGACATGATGAGGGCCATGACATCCCATTACCTTTGCCACAATGTAATTTAATCAAGGAAGTAACGCCCCATCCATCACCTTTGCCATATCCTATTGGCTAGAGCAAGTCACAGGTCTTGCCACACTGAAGGGGAGAGGTACACCCAAGACATAACACCAGGGGCCAGAGATCATGGGGTCATCTTGGAATCTTGCCTGCCACAAGACACGTCATCTGGAACATAGGACTGAGAGTGGTACCGTACCTGGATCATGTCTTACAGTTAAAGATCTTAGAACACTGTCTGTCACATAGGAAGAATTCACTATCATTTTTATTATCATTTGACACTATCATTATTGAGAAGGTTCTAGCCATGTCTCACTCAGCTCAGAGCATCATTCAATCTCTTCAAGGTCATTTGGGATGCTGCTATGCAGAGAGGAACTTTCTTTCTTTTTTTTCAGAATAAACAGAATAATTTATTTGTTTTATAAAATAAAATCGAATGAGATCTTAGTTTAGATATTCAAGAGGCAATAGCTTCAGGTATCATCTTCACCAAGAATAATTTCAGAGTATTTCTGATTCATGTAAAGAAAACAGGAAAGGAAATTCTAATCCCTGCTGCCTGCCTAGTCACTTCAAAAATTCTTAAGGAAGCCAAAATAAAAAATACCTTGGATGTCGGTTACTTTTTAAAGTCAAAATTTCCAGATGCCCCAGAAGCAATGAGTTCAATTTGGTGTCTTATTGTGTTCTGGCAAAGAATGGTAAGTTTACAGCACTGTAGCCTTGGCTTTCAAATGCTGTGACCAATTATTTGAGAGTTATAATCTGTAGGTTCCATTTTTGCAGGATGACACTAGCAATTTGTACATTGCCATTGAGAACTTTGAAACAAACAGTTTTTCAGTAATGGTAGCATCCGACAGTCTCAAAGCTGGCACTCTCAGAAGTAGTCTGGATAATCCGTAGGTGTCATCTGGATATATTTTAGTTACAGAATCTTGGAATTCCACATTAACCTTTTCCTGAATTTTCTCCATGTTTTCTAAGCCCGGATGATCTGAAGCATACTATTGCCTTCAGGTAAGCATATTCATAGCTATCAATGCAGAGTTTAGTAATGCTGGTATAAAACTTCTATAGTTTGAAGATGTGCTCCATCAATAATTTTCTTCTTTCTGTAGACATTTTATCTTGTTGAAGGCTATCATGAAGACAATTGACAAACGCTGCTAATATAGTTGTCGCATTCATCACTCGGCAGCGCTGGGCAAGACCAAGGGTAAAAAGTTCATTCCAACAAGCTTTCACCAATGATATGCTGGTTTTTTGCTCTAGGGCCTGGAAAGAAGGATCAAAAGTGCCCAGTGCGTTGATAAGAAGAGCAGGCCAGAGGCAACTTCCCCATGTCAGGCACATTCAGGGACTTGGGCACAGGAGAAGGCGTGGTGAGCTGAAAAGCCACATGTCAATCACTGAGAAATAGTCCCTCTTTTTCGATGCGATTTATGCTCGAGTCTCCAGCAATCAGGTGTACACTTCCTTCCACGCCCTCTACTGAGCTCACACAGGCTGTGCTCTCTCCAGGATTCAATGCTTTTGCAAGAGTGTCAAATGCCCTTGAAACATCACCATGGGTCTGCATTTCTTGATGAAATTCACACAAAGAGGTATCACCATTGCTTATGTTTTCAATCACAGACATTTCATTACTACTTTGAGAAAGATCTTTAGTTTTTCCAAGATTCAACTAATGATGTACCCACCCTGGCCAATGTCCTTAAATCTCCCTGACATGATTCAGCTTTATCTGGTGTCATCAACACAGTTGACACAGGTTTTATTCCAGATGGATGAATATTCACAAATATTCCTGAGTCTAACAGTCCTGTTGACCTTGTCATTTCACTGTCTGTTAGAAAAGTTGGAGTTATAGCTAATGGGCTACAAAGGTCTGTTTGGATGCAGATTTTTTCTGTTGAAGTGGCACAGCTGGAAGACTTTTCTAGTGATACTTCAGTGGGTTTTCTTTCACACTGAACAGTCTTGTTTCATTGCAAATGCAATACATCTCTGTACACTGCAGTACTGACAGCAGTTTTGATGGCGTTTGTTAATGATACAGTCCTTTGATCCTCGACATCAACATGCTAAATTTTTTCAGATGCTTCTTTTAAAAACTCCTTTGCAGCCTTCACAAGTTACTGCTCCGTAATGATGTCCTGATGCTTTGTCTCCACGTACTACACAAAGATCAAAAATCTTATTGGGTCCCTGGTCTGGAGGAGAATTACCTGTTAAAAGCTGGAGGTGTTGTGCAGACAGATCAGGAATGATTAAAAAAATATCTGGCTGACACCTGTTGCATCTGGATGTGTGAAGAAACCTTTTCCTGGAGTGGAATCTTACCTGGCCAGAATGACTTTACTTGGAGTAGAGCCATCATGATTTGTCAGAATGAACTGCTTACCTTGGTATTATGATCCAGTGCTGTCACGATCTGGATTTTCTGTCCAGTTTGATGCTCTCTAACAATCTTTCCCATTTGTTTTTCAGTAATTTGATGTGCAATTTCTTCTGTGATTGCCATGACGTCAATGCTAAAATGTCATGCACCTCTCCACAGCCGTACTCCTGCAACGGGCACAGACCCAACAGTCCCGCTGTGATGGTGGCTGGGGTGGGGGTGGTGTGGGGAGAGCTTAAGGGAGGGGAGAACAAAGATAAGGGTGGAGGGAGCTTTCTGGGTTTGTGTATTTGGGGGGCGGTCAGAGTTCATCAACTTCCCTTCTTTATCTCCGGAGATTTCTATGCATCACCTACTGGGTCCACATTGCCTTTGATGTCTTGGACTCCTCCAGCAGGACCTAGTGGCTCTGTGCCATCTCACTTTCTAAGTGGAAATGTATCACAGTGGGATATGTCATCTTTTGCCCATAACCTCTGAACTCCCAAATCCTAATTTGCTTTCATTCAACAAACTCAACTTAAAATCTTTCATTGCATGCCTACTGCATGTCAAGTGCTGGGATTTTTCCTTCTCAGCAGGTTTGCATCTCTCATTTTGCCTGCTTAAATTCGGAATCACTGACAATTTTCCCCATTCTACTTAAGATTGGGTCCATTTCTTAAAAGCAACATCGATAGCTTTGAGGTATTAAGAAAAACAGTGCGCCCCTCTTACGGTATCAAAATGCACAGAACTAAACTCTCTCCCGCTCTGTCTTCCTACTACTTTATCCTGTCATTTAGATTCAGTTTTGTTCGCTGCCTCCCTTAGAACTGATTCTCAAAACGATATCTGGAACTTTAGTTGACTGTCTTCTCTTGTCTTTTGTTTTGTTTTATTGTTTTGCCTCTGATCTCCTAGGAATATTTTCAGCAAGATTTTCTTCACACTCAAAATTCAGTGGATCGTCACCATATGATTAGTAATAATACTACTGTTAATAATAACTAATATTGCTAGAGCTCTTCACATATTCCAGGGTCAATTCTAAGGTCTTTGCACATATTAGCCCATTTAACCATCATTTTGGAAACCAGGAAACTGAAGCACAGAGAAATTAAGTAACTCAACTGAGGTCACACAGCACCTAAGTGGCAGCTGGGATTCATACCCAAGCTAATTCCAAAGTCTACACTTTTAGCCATTGTGCAATTTTGCCTCTCCACATAGACAATGGGAACAGTGTTTACGAGACTATAACCCCATATCCAGAAATAAGCTTTGAATCCAAATGGCAGGGCCAGATAGCAGGGAAATAAGGAGAGAAAGAGGGGAAAGTTGAAGTCTGCATCCCTATGAAATATGAGTGGGCGTTAGTAAGGTGAGCTCCTTCTCTAATCCTTCAACGCTTTAGATATTACTTTTAACAAATCAGCCCAACCGAAACAGAATGTTGGAAAAGGTGACACTGAGCCGAAATTAAAACAGGCACAATGAGAGAAGGCAAAGATGCAAGAGGGAGAGTATTTGGATATGGATTCAGTCAAATCAAGGGCTAAATCCTTGTCTGAGACTTAATATCCAGCTGAACACTGGAGGACAAGGTGGTCAGCACCAATCTTGTTTGATGAAATGAATGTTTATTCTGAAGAGCAAGCTAGCAAATCATCAATGGATTCCTATTCATTCATTAAAACATGGTGCTGCTCCTGCATATCTAGAAAGTAATATGTATTTATTGCTTTATAATTTTCAAGACAACAAAATCAAGATATACAAAATCATAAATATTTGATCATTAAATATTACAATGTTAGCATTCAACATGGGGCATTTCACTGTATTTCTTTTAGATAATGTCATTTGCAACAACTTAGATGGAACTGGAGGCCATTATCCTACGTGAAGTAATTCAGGAACAGAAAAATAAACGCCGCACGTTCTCACTTGTAAGCAGAAGCAAAGCTATGGCTACACAAGGACACAGTGAGTGGTATAACAGACACTGGAGATGTAAAAGGAAGCAGGGATGAAAAAAATTACCTATTGGGCACAATGCACACTATTTGGGTGATGGGTATACCAAAAGCCCAGACTTCAACACTATATGATACATACATGTAACAGAAGTCAACATGCACCCCCTAAATCTATCGAATTTTTTTTACAAAAAAAGAAAACAAGTTATTTTTAATGATTTTTCAGAAGAATTAAAGCCTTATGTCTTTTAATTTGTGATAGTTGGTGGAGGAATCCACTCCATTCATTCAGCAAATAGTTACTTACACTCATGAGGATAATAATATTCGCTACACTTCTACATTAAGCCAGGCTCTGTGCTAAACCCTGGTCTAGAATGGGTTATCTAGACCAGACCCAGTCTTCAAGCTTCAGGTACTCACTCTTTACTGAGTATTGAACCACAGGAGATTGCAAACATTCAATCATTTTTTACTCATAAAAATGGCAATTTCATATGATCAACCTAATAATAGGGAAATATTAATATACGAAATGATTACACAGATAGAAGTACAATTATAATCTGAGAAAATGGCCATGTAGGAAAAATGTGAGGTTCTATGTTAAACAGAGGAAACTGACTAAATGCTGGTTTCCAGGTAGTGCTGGGAGATGCTGCTTCTCTACTCCTATGTGGTTTCTCAAGTGCAGGGATTTCCATGAATGAAACAGTCCTGGCCTCCCTCCTACCCTCCTCCACTGTGGGCTGGGGAGAGAACCGGTGCTGAGCGCCCCACCACCCTCCTCTTAGGAGCCAGCCACCACCAACATCTGCTTTGTGCTGGTTCTCTCTGCTTAGGTTCTTTTGTTTTGTTTTGCTTATGGTAAATATACATAAAACTTACCATTTTAATCATTTTTAAGTGTATATTTCAGTGACATTAAGTATTTTCACATTGTCTTGCAACCATCACCTGCATCCATCTTCATCTTCCCAAACTGAAACTCGGTACCCATGAAACCACAGCGCCCCACCCCTGCCCCTCCCAGCCCCTCACAACCACCATTCTACTTTCTGTCTCGGGAAGTCTGACGACTTTAGATATCTCATGTAAGTGAAATCATACAGTATTTGTACTTTTGTGACTGGCTTATTTCACATAGCATAATGTCCTCAGGGTTCATCCACGCTGTAGAACGTGTCAGAATTTCCTTCTTTTCTGAAGACTGAATAATATTCTATTGTAATATATATCACATTTTGTTTATCCATTCATCCGCCAATGGGCATTTGAGTTACTTCTCCCTTTTGGCCATTGTAGAAAATGCTGTTATGGATATGGGTACACACATATCTGTTTAGTCCCTTCTTTCAATTATTTGGAGTATATACTCAGAAGCTGAATTGCTGGACCACATGGTAATTCCATTTTTAATTTTTCTATGAACCAACGTACTGTTTTTCACACGGATCACACACTTTACATCCTCACTAGCAATGCACAGGGTTCCAGTTCCTCCACGTTCTCACGGACACCTGTCCTTTTTCCTTTTCTTTTCTTTTTTAGTTTGTTTTTCTTTCTTTTGGTACTTTGTTCTAAAAATGCGTATGTTCTTAAGATCGACTTTTTTGTTTGCTTGTAAAATATTAGCTGTAATAAATACGCTAGCAGCTTATATAGTTGGTGTTTTTCTAATGGGAAATCCAGCTCCTCTGCACAGATTTTTCTCATGTTTACATGTCACATATAGCATATATTGCTGTATAAATAGAGGGGAAAAAACCCATCTTTTTGATAATAGTCATTCTAATGGGTGTCAAGTGGTGTCTCGTGGTTTTGATTTGTATTTATCTAGTGATTAGTGATGCATCTTCTCACATGCTTATTGGTCAATTGTACATCTTTGGAGAAATATCTATTTGAGTCCTTTGCACATTCTAAAATCAGGTTGTTTGCTTTTTGTTGAGTTGTGGAAGTTCTTTACATATTCTGTATATTAATCTGTTATCAGATATACGATTTGCAAATATTTTTCCCATTCCATGGGTTACCTTTTCACTCTGTTGATAGTGTCCTTAAATGTATAAAAATTTTTAATTTTGATCTAGTCCAACTGATCTATTTTTTTATTTATTTTTTATTTATTTATTTTATATATTTTTATTTTGGCACCTTATCATAATTAAGTTTTGCAAAGGCAGGCCCACCACCAGGGATCCTGTGGCGACCAGTGATGCCTGTGGCAAAGTGGCGAGTTTAGTTAATTCTGGGTTCAGTATTAAGAATCTCACTCACCCACAGAAATGAGCCATGTTTTCTAACATCAGCTTTTCCAGTTTAACAAAGATATGTTTTCATCTCCATCTGAATCACTCCTTGACTTTTTCTTAATGTTTGATACTAATTTATGTTTCCTTTCCAATGCCAAAAGGAAATTGACAGAATGAGATTCTAGGTTGACATTTGAAGGATGTGGAAGTTAACTAATTCAAAGGAAAAGAGTAGAGTAGATCATCCAAGGCAGTGGAAAGGGCATACAAATGCCCTACAGTAGAAGTACGATGTGAGAAAGGAAATAAAAATCCTAAGAACAAATGCTAATAAAAGCAGAGAGAAGAAAAAAAAGAATGGGATTAAAGATGAGGGTCCAGCCAGGAGCACAGCCAGGGTTCCACACCAGCAGGGTCTTGTACAGAATTGTGCCTGCCCTTGACTAGAAAGAGTTAAGCCTGTTTTCTGTGATCTCTAAAGGTCTGTTTACCCTCATTTCCGAGCATAAATAATGGAATCATCAGATTTCCCCTAGAAATCAAGAATTCCTATTGAACAATACAGATTAGCATGTCGTTTTGCTGCCACCAAAGCCTTAGGTCAGGAATGCTTCAATTGCCTAAGAAAACTCCTTTTATGTCAAAAATGGGGAAACAAAATCACAGAAAAGAGGCAACACAAATTAAACTAACAAAATAAAGTGCTTAGAGTAGGAGGATATCAAAATTCTTATCCCCCTAAAATTGTCCAAAACAAAACAAAAAATAATCTCCCCAAGATGCATTTGGCCATTACAAATGCAAATACTTTCCCTGGTCTTTGGAAAGGGATGAGAAGGGAAAAGGAAGATGCTGATAATAATAACTTCCTCTGCAGCACCTCGATCCATCAGCACCTAGGCCTACATGGAGCTACATCATCTCATTTAACTCTCACAGCTTCCCTAGGGGGGTGGGTTTTGTCATTATCCCTTTTTGCAGATGAGAAAACTAAGGCCTTAAAGAGGTGAAATGAATTCCCAACAGTTACCCTACTGGTGCATAGTGGACGAATCAAAAACCAAGTTTGTCTGATGCCAGAATTCATGTTTGTAATCTTTCTAACAGCCTTGTTTGCATAAATTCTATTCCAGAGAAAAGAATAAGCAGTTTAGGGAAAGGAGCCTTCCCTCAACATGAGATCTTCACGTTGGCTTGTCCCTTTATTCAACTAATTCTAGACGCTGATGCAGAACCACAGAGTGTGCACAGATTCTGAGGACTGGGAATATTGAAGGAGAAAGGAAAGACAGATGAACTGTAAAAAAGGTAGATCCGACGAGAAGAAGAAAGACCAGAAATGGAAGAATGCGGAAAGGGGTTATCCTCCTTCCAAAAGTGTATCTATTTTAATTAAGCAGAAAGAACAATGACTCTTTCTTGAGGCTGGGGCCAGGGAGATCACAATGTATGAACAGGATCATTGGAGCCAACCAAGAAAACGAATTGGTACCTTATCCTATGTGACTCGTCCCCAGATATACCTGGGTGGAGACCCGAGGGAGCCAGCCCGTGAGTGCACAGACCTGGCCGTCCAGGCAGTTGTAAAGAACAGGCAGAAAGAGGGACCCACGCTTTTTCTACTGGCATTCGTCTCCACTGGCTGGGAAGGAGTCAGCCCGGCCAGCAAGATCCCAGGGGCTGCGGCTAAAACAGTGTCTCTTCATCCAAAACTACGGATGAGGGTGACGATGATGATCAGATTGGTAATGATGATAATAAGAACGATCATTACCATGTGTCACATCGTGGGCCCAGCGCTTTATGAACACTAAACAATAAGTTTACATGACAACTCTATGAGGAAAATACTATTATTATCCTCATTTTACAGATGAAGACATTGAGGCTTCTGAGTCACTTATCTTGGTTCCATGGCAAATAAGTGGCAGAACCAAGACTTAACTGTGTAACACCTGGGTTCTAGGATGGCATCAGGAGAGCATTGATGGGAATGGAGATACCCCATCCAGCAAGTTGGCCAAGCCAAAGAGCCACCAATAAAAGAAAAAATATTATATGATATGTATTTTCTGCCTTCCCCTTTCTTCCTGCTTCCTAAGAATGTAAGTTTTCTGAGTCTGAGCAGTGGGTGACAGAGGAGAGGTGAATTACAGAAGTCAGAGGAGCAAAGTTAATCTACAAGTATGAGCTGGAAGTGAGAAGGAGGGCAAGATCAGAACCCACACAGCAGCTGAGCTGGGAGACAGAGGTTCTAGATTTGAGAAAGTAGAGGAGGAAACATCTTGAGGACCACTCTGTGGGCGAAGAAGGGAGAGGACCCTGGGATAAAGGTCTGCTGTAGGTTGTAGATGAATCTCCCATAATGTGTATTGAGAAACCCCAATAAAGATTTGAACTGAGTTTTCTTGTTTAGACTTTCCTGTCACTGTTGGGGTTCCTTCCTGGTGTCATTCATTCAGGGAAGAGCTGGCCTTGCAACTAGTTTTCTGCATTCAGTTCCCCCTTGTCCCCTACAATCTGTTTTCCAGTCTGCAGCCAGAGTGATCATTTAAAACACAGATCACATCACATCATTACTCACAACCCTGCACCCCGAATGTGACTGATAAGGTTCTCAGTGATCTTATCCCTGCTCTCTTATTCATCTGTTTGCATTTTACCTCTTATCATTCTTCAACCATTGCCTTCTTTTGAATGCACCTTGCTCCTAGGCCACCTCAGGGCCTTTGCACATGTTATTGTCATTGCTTTTAGTGAATTCCAAGTCTCAGCTCAAGCATCCCATCCTCAGAAAAGTTCTTCTCGAATACCCCCTCGCACACCCCAGACTAGATCAGACCTCCCTGTCATATGTCTCATTTCCCCTTATACTTTTCTTTCATTGCACTGTTATCATAATTTATTTGTGTGATTAATGCTTTCCTCAACTTCTTCCCAGGAAATCCCATTAGTGCAAGACAGTATTTCGGTCACTATTGTGTATCAAAAATCAGCACAGTATCTAGCCCACCCCCCCCAAAAAAATGGGGAACGTAAAATGGGAAGAGTGGCTTCAGGCTTCTCCTCTTAAGCTAAGTTTTGAGAAATACAGATATCTACGTGGGTGTAGCCAGCTAGCAAGGATAAAATGAGGCCTCTTTGCTAAGATAAACTACAAGCCAACAACATAGGGGCCCACTGTAGGGGCCATGATAAGCTACATATGAATAAAGCATACTTTGGAATATGGGAAAATCCATATTGTATAACAGAGCAGAACTTGAGCTCTCAAATCAGGCATACCTGGGTTCAATGTTGATTCATCCACTTAATGGAGCTGTGTTGACCTTGGGCAAGTTACAAAGATGAATTAAGACTCAGTATCCTTACCTGTAAAGTAGGGATAATGATAGCCTGGGTCTTAATGACTTGTTGGAAGGATTCAATGAGACAGCACACGTAAAAAGCTTAACACTGTGCTTGGGACATGCAGGAACCCATTATTAATGATAGCTTATCAAACCAGATCATCCACATCAGTACTGTCCAATAGAACTTTCTGTGATGACCGAAACATTCTTCTGTGCTAATACAATAGCCACATGTAGCTACTAAGCACCTGAAATACGACCAGTGTGATGGAGGAACTTCATGTTTAATTCATGGCTAGTGGCCACCGTCGCATAGCACACCACTCCAGATTGCGCTCTTCATCTGGGGTGATAACGCGTGTTTGCTGCAGTGGCTATGGTGCTGTCCCTGGTGCCAAAATTCTCAGCATTCAGATTATGCTGAGGTCAATGGCTTGAATCCAAACAAGTTAGTCAAATGGGTGAAGGAAGCATTTCTTGGTAAATAGCCCTGACAGCTTTCATATCACTGGACAATGGCTATTCCAAGGTCCCCAAGAGAACCTTGGAGTGGGCACAAATGTTGTGAAATAAATCTGTCTCGTCCCTCTGTAATTCCAAATTCTGGTCATGGTAATGGGGCAGTAACACTCTCCAGGAATTAGCAGCATTGGGGGGTAAACCTCAACTAAAGGACGTGGGGAGCAGTGTGGGGGGAAGGGCACGCCTCTAACCCTCGCTTGGGTGAGGCAAAGACATAAAGTGTAACCATAATGTTTGTACCCTCACAATACCCTGAAATAAAAAATAATAATAATGAAAAATGAAAAAGTAAATAGCTAGCATTTATTAAATTCTTGCTCTGTGACAGAGCCCATTTTAGAGGGTTGGCTCACTTAATCCTCTTGAAACTCTACAATGAAGACCCTGTTATATTAATAATTCCCTTTTACAGATGGGTAAGTGGAAGTTTAAAAAGGAGTCTGTTTAGAGGCCCACAGCTCATAAGCAGCAGATCCTGGACTTGAATCCAAGTAGTCTGATTTCAGAGTCTGTGCTGTAACCAAAAGACGGTCTTCTGGTACTAGGTTCCAAGTTATAAGCAACGGGAATGCACTCTTTTAACTTAAACAGTGGAGGGATTATTAGATTACCCAACAGCTCATGGAGCCAAAGAGAACATAGAAAATTAGACTTTGAAAATGGGAAAGAATCAAGGGAAACTAGGTGACCAAAATCACCTAAAATCTCACCCCAAGAAGAGTCCAGTAAGAGTCTCTCCCTCCTCTGCAGCCCACTTCTTTGTGTCAGTAGCTCCAGGTGCAAGGCCCTAGGAAGGAAGACATTATTAGTTGAATTTCGGTCTAGAGCCCATACACTATCCTCCAGAGATCACGGCAAGCAAATTCTGGCCTTATAGCTTCTGTAGCAGAAGCAGCAGCCAAGCATGTCTCCAAGGCAAGCTGTAGACGATTCCTTAAACACAGAAAATGGATTTAGGTGCTGGGCTACCAAAGACTTACAAACATCCACTAGCCATTATGCTTACCCAACATGCTTATAAATGTCATCATCAAGAGTACGCTTTTCCTTTCAGGCTACAAAGCATTTCTTCTAACTAACTAAGCACAACCAAAATCCAGGCTCCTGATCTGGCTATGTTTAAAACTTAAGAAAAAGTATCATTTGGTATTTTTTAAGAAAATATTTCCCATGATTCCAATCATGCAAGCATTGCCTTCACAATTTTCTGTTGTATTGGTGCATTACCTGCTCTATTATTTGTTTAATATTTCTCTCCACATAGACTCTACACTTTTATTTGATTTATTTTTTAAGAAACCTGCTAGGCCAGGTGTGGTGGCTCATGCCTATAATTCTAGCACTTTGGGAGGCCAAGGTAGGAGGATCGCTTGAGGCCAGGAGACCAGCCCAAGCAAGAGCAAGACCCCATTTCTACAAAAAAATAGAAAAATTATCTGGGTGTGGTGGTACGTGCCTGTAGTCCCAGCTACTTAGGAGGCTGAGGCAGGAGGATCGCTTGAGCCCAGGAGTTTGAGGTTGCGGTGAGCTACGATGATGCCACTGCACTCTAGCCAAGGCAACAGAGTCAGACTCTGTATCAATAAAAAAAAAAAAAAAAAGAAAGAGAGAAAAGAAAAGAAATTTCTGGGAACATGGGGTTGGTGTACTATCCATATTTTGTCTCCTAATAGTCGTTAAAATAAATACAAAACGCCAAACATTTTTTAAGTTTACCCACGAACCATCCCAAAGCATCGTCTACTCCGGAGACGTTACTCTAATATAAGTAACTATGTTCTAGTTCCTCATAAGGTTGCAGTGATGGGGAATGAATGCGATGTTCAGAGAGAGCAGAGGCAGTTCAACTTTTATCACTAGAATTCAGACTCAGGGACCTCTGGGAAATCTACCTTAGCACTCTCTTCCTCCTTGTTTGGGCTTAATCAAGCCTCACAGTTCCTTTGTTTCTTGGTCCACTTAACGCTGGCACTTGAGTAAGAAACATGTAATGTAGGCACCCTCCCCCTTGAATTGCAGACACAAACATCTCCTCTGTGTTGCCCAAAATGCTATTTAGAATTAACACTTACTTCCTTCTAAGAAACAGAAATCAATCTCTTACACCCTCTACTTCCTTTATCCCAGACCAACAGATTGACATACTAACCAAATAAACAGGCAAACAAACAAACATGAGCCTTCAAAAATGGGGAGGGGGGAGTGGAAAATAGAGGCAATTTTGTTCAGAAACAGACTCTTTTCCTTGCAGTTAAAGTGATGAGCAAATTTACTTACACAACATATATCCACCTAGGACTACCTTTGCCCTGCAAGGATATAAATGCTACATAAAAACTAATTTCTCTGCACAGAAAGTCCTGTAAACAGACCTGTTGTGAATGCGAAGCAGGAAGCCCAGGTGGAAGGAGAAAGACCTTTGGAGGGACCTGAAAAGGAGATGTATATATATCCCTGCCCTGTACACACACCTGCTCACTCCTCATCCTCCTCTCCTTCCCCCACCTTCCTTTTCCTTCCCTCCTCCTCCTCCCTACCTCTCCTATAGGAGGTGGGTAAGTAGGGGGCCAGAATTCATGGCCCGAGAGAATTCTGGATCACATGCCAAAGGTGCTTCCTTGAAACAAGCCAAGGGTGCTGGTTTCCCTAAAATGGAGAGAGCTGCTATTAACATCTCTGATCTCCCATGAAAAAGCAGGCAGACCACCAGAAATTCTTTCAGAGCATTTAGCCCTAAGTTCTCTTGCTTAGTATAATTGACTGAATTTGTTAATCAATTAATTAATAAGTCACACTGCTCTAGACTAATACATATGCCAACACAGCAAGAGACTGGAAAGGCACAAGGGAAATGAAGAAAGCGAAGTGGCTTCTTCTGCAATACTGGAGTATTTACTTTGAGTGCAGCACAAGTTCAGCAAACATCTGTTTATTCAGAATAAGAGCAACCAGGGAACTCAAAGTAACGAGAAAGATTTTGCAGAATTTTAAAAGAACAGTTGATGCTCTTAGCCACAAGATGCTCAGAACTTATGAGATCTTGAAGTGCTCTCTGAATCAAAAGAAGTTTTTTTGTCCCTGTGGAGTTTTAGAATAAAATGTGTTCCAACTTTCTGAAAATTATCTGTAAGTGCATGTTCTCTGGGGCAGTCCTCAGTTAACTTGGTTATTCTGTTCATCAAATAACCCACTTCTCAAACGTTCCAGAGCACAGGGGGAGGTGGGAGGAAGAGATGGAGAAAATAAGACAGGAACCACTGTAGTGGGCGTATGACAGGAAAGTTGTGTTATAGTTTAAAGAACACTGAACTTCAAGTCTAGAAAACTGGGTGGAAACCCTGACTCTTCAATTTACCCAAAGTGTGACTATTTGGGTTGGGAAAGCTTCTAAGAATCTCAGCTTCCCAATCTGTTTAGTGGGAAAATCATTTCATCCTCACAAAGTAGCTGTGAAGATGAAATAAATGGTTGTGTGAGTGCTTTGAATGTCATAAAACAATACTCAAATGCAGGGAATAATTACTGTCATTTATAACAACACACTCTCTGCTTTGAGTGATTCTCTCATTCTCTTTTCTCTCTCCTTCCCTCCCTTACTCCCTCCTAGGGAGCATAATAATATCCATGATAACTATTACTCATGGAAATTACATCTCTCCATTAGTTCTTACGGAAGAAATTGCATGGAAATCCATTAAAATATTTTAGACAGCATGCCTACTTTAAAAGTGTTGTTAATCACTATTTTATTTGAAGATGCTGGTCTAAGGGCAAAAAAGACTAGATTTTAGACATTTTGTGATGCACTTTGATAATAAGGTGGATTCCATTAGACTTGGCCCACTCCTTTCAAACTGTCATCAAACAGAAAGACAGGGAGAGAAAGCTGCACAACCAGCCAAGATCCAGCAATTAATCCAAAGCCAAGAGCTCTAATGTGTTTATAAAGGTTGTAATAAGTTGAAAAGAGAATATATTGCCCAAAATTCAGTATCCTCCCAAATGAAAAGTTGATACTCTGCTTAGTCTCAAGGAATGGGAATGTTTTGATATTTTTTTCCTATCATTCCTTGAGTCCTAATGGCATGATCCTCTGATTAGAGAGAGAGAGAGAGAGAGAAATGTAGAGATGGATTCAGAAGGATAAAGCTCAATTCAGATAGATTCTTTCTCCTGTCCATCAGGGCATGCAAAACAAAGACACTTAGGAAAAATATGCAATGTGGATGATTTAGAAGAAACCCCCCAAATAATCTATCCTACCTTCTCATTTTTAAAAGGTAAGGCACTGAAAAAGGAATTGACTTACCCCAGGTTACAAAGTCAGTGCTGCAACTGTTATTAATAATACCTAACATGCATTAGGCACCTCCTATGTATCAGGTTTTGTACTAAGCTCTCTAAGTGCAACATCTCATTTAATCTTCCCGCGACAATCTGATCTAACTGATAAGGAAACTGAGGTTTAGAAAGGTGAACTAACTGGTCCAAGGTCATTCAGCTGGTGAGATACAGAGACAAATTTAGAACCCAAGGGATACACTGAGTTTCACTGAACCCAAGACTCTCAGTTATCAATCTAGTACAAGGCCCCTTCATATATTTCAGTATGAAATTTTAATTTAGAGTATTTCTTTCATTCCACTGGTAATTGGAAAATTCACTTTTTTTTAATGAACTCACAAAAAATAATTACCTCCCTAAATTGCACATTCTCTTTTTTCTAGTGAAATCTATTGCAAGCACCGAGGACTTGTTCAGCTGGGGCTGGGCTGCCCCATAAATAAGTCATGCCCAGGTTGATCTGTTTGGCTGTCACTGTGTATATAATAGAAGAGACAGTGTCAGGAAGCAGCCAACACTCACCTCCTTGAGCACGTTTCCAAATTGCCCTTGACAGGTGATGAGCAGAGCATTTCAAAGGAATGCATTAAATATCGGCACAAGTGCTTTGAGAGTCTTCCTTTCCAGGTCCTGGGGATGGCATTTTGATTTCCTCCAATTCCATTTGGTTTTGCCCTTACTACCAAAAGGAAGGAAGCTGAAAGCAACTTCTGGGGCACCTGGTCTGGCTGCAGGGTTACTCTCCTAGCCTCTGAATATTAGGAGAACAGATTTATGAGTTGATGAGGTTCATAGTCTCTGAGGCTAAGAGATATGGGTTCAAATCCTGGCTCTACCATCTACCAGCCACGTGGGCCATCAGAAAGTTCTTAAGTCTCTCAGTTTTTCAACTATAGATGGGAATAATAACCTTCTCCCCCAGAGGGTCACAGTGAAGATTAAATAAGTATGTTAATAACAGCTAATGTCTTTTCAGTATTCATTATGTACCAAGTACCTCAGTAAGCACTAAGCATGTAATGTATACATTACTCACATAACTCTCACAAAGAAATAGGCAGGATTATGATCCCCATGTCACAGATGAGAAAACTGAGGCACAGAGAGGGTATATAACTGGCCCGCCGCTTTATAGCAGGCTTTGCACCAGGCAGTCTGGCTCCAGACCAAAATCCCTCAGCGACCACTTTGTTAGTAGAGTGCCTGGCACACAGTTAAGTGCTCAATAAATTTTAGGTACTTTTTGGTCATGGAGGTGGCTTCTAATTGCTCACCTATTCAGAAAGGACAATTGTCAGTATCTTGGGGAAGAGAAACAGAACTACCATTTACCGAACTTCAGGTTTGTGCCAGAGGTTTTACTTACATTTTCTCATTTAATCCTCACAGCAAATCACACGCTGGTCCTATTTCCCCATCGACTAAATGGGGGAAGCTGAGGCTTTAAAGGGCCAAGGGACTCTCACAAGACAAACAGGGGAGCCAGGAATGAAGTCCAGGTCTATCCGACTCCAACGTTCACACCACACTGATGACCTGGGCAAGCTCTCATTGCTTATGTCATCGAACAGACCATTTTCACCTCCCTTCTTCACGGACACGCAAGACAGAGCTTCTTAAAGTTTACTGCTTACACGAATCATTTGGGGACCTTATTAAGTGCAGATTCTGATTCGGCAGGTCTGGGAGGGAGCCGAGATTCTGCATTTCTAACAAGCACCCAGGCAGTGTCACTCCTGCTGTTGTGTGACACTTTGCACAGTGAGGATGCGACAGCGTCTTTCAGCCCCTCCACGTTTTCTCTCTTTGCCACTTGAGACTCGAGAGGCTCATAAGGTCGTGGGACTGAGACGAGGCATTAGTCCCACCTTCTTTGGTGCTTTGGAGTCAGATTTTCCAAAGCACCCTTCATCCTGCTGACACCAGCCCACCAACGCCATCAGCACCACACACATACACACACGTGCTCTCCCAACCTCTCTCACGTTTGTGTCTTTTTGTCACATGGTTATTGTGCACATTTCATATGAAATCACTCCCAATGTCAAATGAAACGGAGAATCCTACCATAAGGAGGGATGCAGTTTACTCCAGAATGATGACTTAAGTGAAAATAATGAGCCTGGTGACATTTGGTTGAACATGGTTAAATCTTTCACAAAATAGTCCCTCTCCACTCTCAGATTTAAACCTAGTGAAGTATTTAAAAGGCTCTTTACGTGGGGGCTCTGTCGCTGGTCCCTGGTTTTATAAGCTGTGGCTCCTTCCTGCTCAGCCTCCTCTCCCTACACTTTCTCCCAACACCCTGCTTTCCCCACTGTGCCAAGTCTTCCAGATCCTTGGTCACCGTGATCTTCCCTATTTTGGGCTTTTGACTCTGCTTTCCCCTCTTCCTGGATTCTCTTCTCCCAACTGCAATTCCCTGGAAATGCCTTTGTCTCCAAGCCCAGACTGTTCTTCCACAAAGAAGGTTTTGTGGTCAGAACACACTCATTGACTCTGCTTACCACTCCAAGATGTCGACTTCATATCCCACTCTCTCCGGCAGGTCGACCCCTGGGCGGAATAGGAATAGGAATAATAACCCTCTTTTCCAGAAGGTCACAATGAAAATTAAATATGTTAACAATAGCTTGTTTATTCAGTGCTCATTATGTACCAAACACTTCCCCAGGTACCAAACAAGTATGTAGTATATGTAGTACTCATATAATTCTCACAAAGAAATAGGATGATTACCCCCATGTCACATATGAGGAAACTGAGGCACAGAGAGGGTATACAACTGGCCCCTTGTGTCACAGCAGGCTTTGCAGACAGACAGCGGTGGAGAAGGGAGGGAGGACCAGTTTGGGCGGATGCTTCAGAGGTGAAAGGAAGATCAACTGATGTGGTCCGTGATGGAAACTGACCAGAATGACAGAAAACTAGCATGGAGGGCAGATAATGGGGTTCAAGGGGGAGAAAGGAAATGAGGGAACCCCTGATCTTAATAACAAATCTGTTGTTTTCTCTTCAAGTCTTCTTGCCACCTTTTCCCTCCATCACCCACAATGGCAGTCCCCTGGTGACAGAATCGCAGAGGAGTAAAGCTGCCCGTCTGACAGATGAAGAAACCGAGGGCCAGGGTGTGTGAGTCACACAGGCAGATGGCTCCGTATTTAGCTGTCTCTGCCTTTTTAATCCTTCTAAACCACCCAGAGGAAACTCTGAAGGGCTGCAAGGCACAGAAACATCACTGATTCAGCACAGAGCCTCAATTCACTCCAATCCCTGTAATAGGTCTTGTTCAGACAACCTTGTAAAGCTGCAGAATACGGCTTCTCTTTCTTTTATACTGAAAGTGTCAGGAGCCTCTCCAGCCATTTATTTGATGGAGAGGTTGCTAAATGTTACGGCAAACGGCCATATCAATCTGGTTAATAGCTGAGCGTTGGTGCCTGCGGAAGCCCTAAGACCTCACCAACCTGAGAGGAAAAGTTTTCCTGGCCTCCAGACCACGCTCTGCATGAACACTGGAACAGAAAAGTCATGGAGTGCATGGGCTCTGGCCCTGGACGTAAGGGGTGTTCTATCTTAGCCTCGATCCTGCTGCTAACTCATGTGACCTTGAGGAAGTCACTCTCTCTGGGGGAGCTTTTACTAGAAGGAAAAGGAGGGTAATAAACACAGCCCCAAACTTGTGCACACAGACTTTAGAAGCAAATGCATCCTTTCAGAATTTGGAGATGCCAGTAAATTCCTTCACTCCTCTCTCAGTATGGCTACAATACTACTCCCTGCTGTGTAACAACCACAAAATCCCAGTGGCGCACAATGGTAAGAATTTATGTAACTCGTGCATCTGCAGCAGGGCTCATGCAGGCTCCGCTGGCCTGGCTGACTTAGTGTAGGCTTGGCTGGAGTGGCTGGCTTGTGCCACGTGTGTCTTATCCTCCTCTGGCTCTTGAAGACTATCCCAGGTGATGCTCCTCGTGACAATGGCAGAGAATAAGAGAGCAGACAGAAACACATGGGGCCTCTTCAGGCTCAGGCTTGGAACTGAAACACTATTCACTTTATTCTATTGGCCAAAGTGGTCCACATGGCCAAACCCAAAGTTAGGGCGCAGGGAAATAAATACACTCCAGTCCTTTGGTGCAAGGAGCTACAAAGTCATGTGGGACAGAGCATGCGCAGAGGAACAAGGAGCCACCTGCCCTCCTTAACAGGAAATGTGGGTCTCCACTGAGCCAGTTTCCTCACTGTACCACCCCACCATTATGTCTCTGCTTATGTTGTACCCCCACTCCCTACCTGGAATGATCCCGATCCACCTATCTAGACTCTATTCTACATGTGTCAGACCAACAGCCCCACAGTTGGCCTCTAGAGCTGTCCGAATCCTCTGGTTGTGATTGGTGCCTCCTGTCTCTCTGGCCAGCTAGTGGCTGACTCCCAGAAACTCACATGTAATATGTCTCTTACAGCATCTAAGGCTCTGGCTGTACAACTAGACCACTAGCCACAGCAGTTCGTTGGTGGATTAGGTTGTCTATGAAGGGGTTGTGGTGCTGGTGCTTCCGTTTTCTAACAAGGGAAAGAAGTGTCGACTATCTCTTATATAACTGCCTACCTAGGTACAACCCTTAAGGACTTGAATGACATGATTTCCTCTTCTGGGTTCCCTGAGTTGGAACCACCCTGCTGTTTACCAGGGGAGGGTGCTGTACTTTGTCACGTTGGCCCCTGGAAGCCCTACTTGCATTCAAATCTCACATGCTCCCTTCAGCTAATCGAAAGAACCTACATCCTCCCTAGAGCCCAGACCTCACCCTTGAAGTGGGCAGAAGAGCAAACATGATAGTGTTCTACAAGGATCCTCAGTCTCTCGTGTCAGCCACAATACCCGAAACATCCTCCTTGAAGAATGCTTCCCACTATAAAAACCAACTCATGCACAAAGACAACTGTGGGTTATGGACCCACACACCCAGACCTCAGTTTAGATGTATCCAACTCACCCCCAACTACACATTTAATTTTTTTTAGTGAGGAAATTAGGTAGAAGAGAAAAGGTAAGAAAACACAAGGTGAAGCTAAGAACATGACTAATGCTCAAAATTAATTACGTTGCATTCTTAATAATACCTGGTGTATTAGAGGTCTGCAGAGAAACGAAACCATAAGATATGTACATGGAGACTGGGAGAGAGCGGGAGGGAGAGAGAGAAATTTACTATAGAATTGGCTCTCACACAATTGCAGAGGCTAAGAAGTCCTCCATGATCTGCTGTCTGCAAACTGGAGGCTCAGGAAAGCTGGTGGTATAATTCGGTCCAAGCCCAAAGGCCCAAGAACCAGCAGCATTGATGTCCTAGGGAAGGAGAAAATCTATGTCCCAGTTCAAGGGGGAAAAAAAGTGAATTCGCCCTTCCTCTGCCTTTTTGTTCTATCTGGGCCTTTACGGCATCAGGTGATGCCAGCCCACATTGGTGAGGGCAGATCTTCCTTACTGGGTCTACCAATTCAAATGCTAATCTCTGCTGTAAACACTCTCACAGTCATACCCAGAAATAAAGTTTCACTAGCTATCTGGGTACTCCATAGCCCAGTGATATGATAAATCAATCACATAAATCAATTTATGTCAATTTGTTAAGTTCACACACCATCACAGCTAGCCTTAGGATTGTTAGGAGACATCAATAATAAAATGTGTGAATGGACCTTCTTAGGTCAAAGGTATCCATAGAACTGTCTTGCCTTGCCACTATGGCTGAAATCGAAAACTTCATTCTGTTCAGAGCAGAGGCAATGAGAAAATTTAATATCTCTTCCATTCAGTGCCTTTCTTCCACTCTCTGATCTTTCTTAGCCTCCTGAATCTTCAAGGTCTCACTCACCTCTGGCTACAGGGACCAGGCCTAGTGTGTCTCAAAATAAACTAGTCTGATCCCTACATAGGTTCCTTCCCATCCTCCAAGGCCTCTCTGTCAAAGTCAGAGGCAGCCCAGCCCCCTGCATGCTGGACCATAGATCCTCTCCTCCTCTTCCTGTTAAGTGTCCAGGGACCATTTTGCACACACCTCTCAGCAGCGGCTCTGGCAGACACTGCAAACCTGTGAGCAGAATTCATTAGCTCCACAACAGGGCCCAGTACTCACCTTCCTGCACACTCCTGTGTCTAAGAGGCACCTGTGGGCTCTGGCGGAGAAAAAGGAGACAGAGTCCAGCATCCCCTGGTGCCCTGCCATGGCTCCGGTGGCCACCTAGAGCACATCAAAGGAGGCTTCTGATGTTCCAGGCACACACTAGCACCTGGTAGATACACTTCAGGCCTGGCCGTGTCTCCTCAGCTCAGAGTACAATTTAGCAAATTTTTTCCATACTGCTCTGGGAAGTGGGGACCTACAGAGATTTCATAATTGGCATCCCAAGTCCTAGCATGCTCTGATCTCTGCAGCACCTTGTTGCTCTAATTGCTTGGAGACCCATTTTCCTAACCCAAGACCAGGGTCTAAAAACTCTGTAATTACCTGAAGGCAAGAGATATTAAACTTTCTCATTGCCTCTGCTCTGAACAGAATGTAGTTTTCGATTTCAGCCATAATGGCAAGGCAAGACAATTCTACAGAAACCTTTGACCTAAGAAGTTTCTTTCCATAGGTCAGAGTTTATGGGGAGAAGGAATTCAACACGGTGACCCCAATGTGGGATGGGCTAGCTTAGGAGGTCATGGGTGATAGTGGGGCTCAAACTGACCCCATCAGTCAAGCCAGAAACCTGGGCATTCTCCATGGCTCTTCTCCCTCACCGACCCATCGAGCAGCAAGTCCTGACAACAATATGTGTTAAGTAGCTCTTGAATCTGTCCCACCCTCTCCATTACCACGGCCTCAGTTCATCTCTTTCCTGGACTATTCTCCAAACTCATCCCCCTAGTTCGAGTCTCCAGCTCTCAAAACCAGGAATCAGCAAATGGGCCAAATCTGGCCCATCACCAAGTTTTGCAAATAAAGTTTACTGGAATGCAGCCATGCCTGTTTGTTTACAGATTGTCCATGGCTGTTCTGTGCTGCAACAACAGAATTGAGTAGCTGCCAAAGAGACCATGTAGTCCACAAAGTCAAAAACATTTACTCTCTGGCCCTTTAAGAAAATATTTGCCACCCCAAACCACCACCAGCATCAGTTCACATCGCTTCTCTCCTTCAAAATTCACCAACTGTCCCCCCTGACATTTAGGAAAATTTGAAATTCCTTGCCACACATGCAACGTCCTTTACGAATTGGTCCTTAGCTAGTTCAGGATTACAGATTGCCAGCTCACAGGCTTCATCCAGTTCATGTAATTCTTTTCCGGTCCACAGAGGGTTGAAATTAGCTACCAACTTTTAAAAATTATAAGATTATAAATAAAAATTCACATTTGTGACATTTAAGCAAAGAGGTAAAAGATCTCTACAGGGAGAACTACAAAACACTGAGGAAGGAAATCACAGAGGATGTAAACAAATGGAAAAACATATGCTCATGGATCAGAGAATCAACATTGTTAAAATGTATATACTACCCAAAGTGATCTACAGATTCAATGCAATCTCCATTAAAATACCAATGTGATTTTTTGCAGATCTAGTAAAAATAATTCTATGCTTTATATGGAACCAGAAAAAGATCCCTAATAGCCAAAGCAACCTTAAGCAAAAAGAGAAAATTGGGAGGCATCAATTTATCAGACTTCAAGCTATACTACAAGGCTGTAGTAACAAAATCAGCATGGTACTAGCACAAGAACACAGATCTAGACCAATGGAACAGAACTGAGAACCCAGATATAAAACCATTCTCATATAGTCATCTGATCTTTGACAAAGCAGACAAACACATGTACTGGGGAAAAGAATTCTTATTTAATAAATGGTGCTGAGAAAACTGAATAGCCACATGTAGAAGACTGAAATACGATCCATACCTTTCAATTCTCACAAAAATTAATTCAAGATGGATCACAGACTTAAATCTAAGACATGACACCCTAAGAATTCTAGAAGAAAATGCTGGAAAACTCTTCTAGATATCAGGCTAGGCAAAGAATTTATGAAGAAGTCCGCAAGGGCAATCACAGCAACAACAAAAATAAATAAATGGGACTTGATTAAATTAAAAAGCTTCTGCACAGCCAAGGAAACAATCAACAGAGCAAATAGACAACCTACAGAATGGGAGAAAATATATGTATGCTATAACTCTGAAAAAGGGCTAACAACCAGAACTCAAGTGAATCAGCAAAAAAACATCAAACAACCCCATTAAAAAGTGGCCAAAAGATGTGACTTATCTTAAAAAATAGAGAACTCTGGCATACTTGGCCCCAT
>CAUYSK010047947.1:0-35140 GCA_963575035.1 Avahi laniger
ATACCTACGCCACAGATGACCACCGGACCCATTGTTGCAGCAAAGGGAGAGCAAAAGGAAGGGCAAAAAGGGCCCATGTAGCATATTTTAAAGGTAAAGTTAATTTTATGGAAAACATTTATGGGGATGACCAGATATGACGTGCAGAGCAATTGTGATTAAGGCCTTACTGTGAAATGGCGACTTTTCTGTTTGGAAGTTTCTAGGGGGCGCTAAGTGAACGGAAATACCGATATGGGGAGGCAGGAGGAGGGGTACTGTTTCAGGGTTTAGTCCTTGGGTGGCTCAGTGAAGCCTAGGAACAACTTGTGGGGGTAGGGGCATCTGCAACCCCCCTTGCTGACTATGCATTATCTTTCTTCCCTTCCCTGTTCAACAGATCCTCATGCTCACAAGTCAAGTTCAAACTCCCCAGCCTGGCATGCATCCTGAGATCCTGTATCTCTCTCCATGTCTCACCTCCCACTTCCTCCAGTCCCAGATTCCCGACTTTTCCAGGCTAGACAGGGTGCTTCCTGAAATCAGGCCTCGTGTCTTATGCATCCTTGTATCCCCCAGTACCAAAGGGTCCTGGCACACAGTGGGGAGTCAAAAGGCATTTGATGAACTTACTGAAATCTCTAGTCTCTATGCTTTTATAAATAACTGTTCCCGAAGGCTGAGTATTCATCCTGGCAAAATAATGGCACAGGTATCCCCCACTTCTCTGCCTCCACGAATCCCTCAGGCCACTCTCGATGCTTTCCTAGAGTTTTCCTTTTTCATATTTATGCCCAGGACTAGCTCAGTGTAGGATCCAAAGCTGTTCTTGGCATCCTGAGAGGGCGAGTTAGGGCTGAAGTCCCTTGACTGCTCAAGAATTGCAAGGAGGAAGCAAGTGGAACTGTCTCGGAACCTCCGGAAGTGAGCACGCTCCAGGGCTCAGTTTCTATGGTAAACATACCGGCAAGTTGGCCTCCACAATCGTTTCTTCTGGGAGGACTGTGATTTTAGTTTTCGCGGGCGTCTCTATGGTTTCGATAGCCTAGAAGGACCAAAACGGCATTTCCGGGAAGATGGCGGCATATACGTCCGGTATGGCACATGTTTCAGCAGAGAGGACCCTGCAATGACGGTAAGGTCTCCCTTTCCCCGGATGGTGGCAGTGGGAGCCCGGGCTCAGTAGCACATGTGAGAGCAGCGGAGTATTTTTACCCAAGTGGCACTGCCGCAGGAGGGCTGGAATTTAGACCTGAAGAGGAAGGAGGCTTAGGGAAGGGGCGGCCGGCTCTTTAGTACAGCTGTTAAGACGAGTGTCCCTGGGCCACTTCTCCTGAAAACTCAGATTGAGCTGGAAGGAGACAGTGCCCCAAAGTGTGCCCGCAGCCTTCACAAAGAGTGCGGCACAGAGGTTTTGTCCAATTGAAAGTCCGTTAAAGCGATTCCCACCTGTGTTATTCAGGTAGAATATATAACGACTACACGCGCTGTCGATTTCTGGCGCTGCTTTAAGTGCTGTTGGCTTGGGGAATAAGGCCCGTCTCTGACTTCCAGAAAGTGCAGTTGTGAATTACTGCGACAGGGATAGGCTGTGGTCTTACAGCAGAAAGCACAAAGAGATACGCGACTGAGGAGTGTAGTGATTAAGGACGCTGGGTCTGGAACGCCTGAATACCAATCCTGAATCCACTACTTGCTATTTTGATTTGTGCAAGTAACTAAACCTCTCAGAGCCTGTTTCCTCGTTTGTAAATTTTGGATAACACTTCGCAATAGGGTTGTTGGCAGGACTAAATGAGATAATCCGTGTGAAGCAATTAGCAACCGCTGGCATTGAGAAGATGTGCTACAAGTGTTAGCAAATTTAGTATATAAACTGGATCATGCCAGTCTGGGTCCAAAAGGAGAAACATGTGAGTTACTGTAAAGAAACGCAACTAGTTGGCGGTGTCACAGAAAGAGGACCACTTTGGCGTCAGGCAACTTGGGCTCATACTCCAGTTCTCTCTCTTACTGGCTGTGTAACCTCAGGCAAAAAACCTAGGCCTTGTTTTCTTAATTTGTAAAATAAGGATAATACCTAGATTACAGGGCTGTCAAGATGAAACAATATGAAAATATGTGTAATCTACAAGTTATGCATTAAATGCTCAATAAGAGTGCCCTTCCTAAGCTGGACAGTTTCAAAAGGGGAGCATCAACACGACTGAAATACAGCAGTAGTTGGGAGAAGTGTGTAGTCCCCACACCAAGACAGTGAATGCTGAGGCATAGGTACAGGATAGGGGCTCTATTAAGTACCATTGTCTTATAACTCAGGTTAAAAAGCACCTCACAGCTTTGTTTTTACACGGTAATATATTCTGGGAGATGGCCTGTAGTGGGAGTATGGACTGTGCAGACAAGCTGCCTGGGTTTGAGTTCTACACACAGCTGTGTGACCTTGAGGAAGTCACCTAACCTCTTTGGGCCTTAAGTTTCCTCATTTTCAAAACAGGTATTATAATATTTCTCTGAACAGGCTGGAAAGATTAAATAACATAATCCATGTAAAGCCTTAGCACAGCCCAGCATGTAATGAGTGCTGCATAAATTTAAGCATCTGTGTTAACACCAGTCCCTGACTTCTCGGCATGCTGATCTTGGTCTCTCTGTGGCCAGACAGGGAGCTCCCCAAAGACCAGGCCTCCTCCTTCCTCTGTCTCTCTCCAGGAGTCAGGAAAGAGAATTCTTACACAAGTAGTGAGGGTGGAGTTGATGGTTGCTTTGGGCACTTTCTTCTTTCTTCTTAAAAGGATGATATCACCTCTTCTTCCCTGGTGAGAGTTTGAGGACAGACACTTTTTTCTCACCATGAGTGTCACCCCAGAGGTCAAGAGTCATGGGATGAAGTTTGCTGAGGAGCAGCTGCTGAAGCATGGATGGACTCAAGGTGATCCCCCTGGGGCCTTGTCCACACACCCCACTGCTTGCCTATGCTCTGCCCAGGAGGGAGGCATCATCCTGGATTACCCCCATGCAGTCCATTTAATTGGAGGAAAAGCTAGTTTAAATTTGCAGAAATTTTCTGACTTTTCCAGAAAACGGAAGAATGGAAGAACTCTGACAGTGGATAATGAGGAAGAAGTGGGTGGGAGGACTGGCGGAGGGAAGAAGAGAAATGGCCTCTAAGAGTTATGAAGGAAGAGATAGTTCAGGCTCAGACAAAGGCAGGGGGGCTACATGGAGTGGTACTAGTGGTACTAAAAACAAAGGAGCTGGGAAGGCTTCAGAGAGGGACAGAGTATGCCCCAGTGCCAGCTGTGTTGAGTGGCAAGGAGTGGCACGAGTGGAGGGTGCCTTGTGAGTGCTCGGAGCAGGCAACCGTATAAGCCAAGTCACTGTGCTCTGCAGGCAAAGGCCTGGGCCGGAAGGAGAATGGCATCACCCAGGCCCTCAGAGTGACGCTGAAGCAGGACACTCATGGGGTAAGATGGGGTAGGCTGAGGGAGGTCAGCATGGATGGGAGAGGGGGATCCTTGAGGACAGGTACTTAGAGCTCTTACTTATTCCCCTGGCAGGTGGGACATGACCCTGCCAAGGAGTTCACAAACCACTGGTGGAATGAGCTCTTCAACAAGACTGCAGCCAACTTGGTAGTGGAAACTGGACAGGTATGAGCTCAGATAGATGGGGCCTGGGACATGTGGGAATGGGGAGACAGGGTATGTCACCCACTCACTGATACTTCCCTACAGGATGGAGTACAGATAAGGCGCCTTTCTACAGAGACTACCCGTCGTAATCCTCCCAAGCCCAACTTGCTGTATCAGAAGTTTGTGAAGGTATTAGAGGCTGAGGGTGAGAGAGTCCATCCTTTCTTCCTTCTCTGATCTTGCTTGGGACCTGAACAACTGCCTTATGCCTTATCAATTCTCAGCACTATCCTAACAGTGGATCCTGTGACCAGCCTTGTTGGTTACTTAGACTGCCCAGACCCTCAGCAAGAACTGAGATCTTTAGGTTTCATGGATCCTGCCATCTGTTGAGGGAGCAGCAATAGGGAGCGGGAGATAGGGTGCAGTCCCTTAAGTAAGGAGCTGCCAGATTTGGGGGTGGGGGAGGCATCTAATTCAAAGGACTTAGAAGCCAGAGGAGACCTGAGGGATTACTTGGTCTATCCTCCTTACTTTGCTGATGTGACCAAAAGGGTGAAAAGCAGCTTGCTGAAGAGCCCACAGCTGGGTAGCTATGGCAGACAGGACTAGAACCCAGGTCTTCAGACTCCCGCTCTCAGCTATACCAAAAGAAGGAAGCTAACATTTAATGGTTGTCACGTGCTTTACATGTTTCCCATTTTCTCTACATCTCTTTTGCCATTTCCTACCCCACTTCAGGCCATCACCATCTCTAGGCTAATTTCTTTTACAGCCTCCTCACCTCTACCCCAATCAGTCCATCCTCCACAAAGCATCCAGAGTGTTCTCTCTAGAACACAAACTTCATCATGTCATTAGCTCCCCTTTGACCTAGGATGACACAGTCCAGATTTATCAGACTGGCTTACACGGCCCTTCATGTCTTGTCCTTGCCTTCTTCCCTGCCTCATCCCTTGCCACCTCTCTCCAGGACTCTTACATTTTAGCCAAGTGGAATCTGTTTCTCTTCTTTGAAGGTACCATGTTTTTCTGCCTTCAGATTTTTGCACATGCTATTCCCTCTGCCTGGAACATTCTTCTCCCTTTCCCCTTTTACCTGCTAACTTTTTGTCTTCCAGAGCTCAGTGTACATGTCAATTATTTCTAGAAACCATTCCCTAAACCCTGAATCCCGAGTACCTCTCCTCTAGCACAGGCAATACTTCCATAATTGCCTATGTTCTGCCTTACCCACCACCCCAAGCAGATTCCATCTGAGCTGGATGCATTTCATTCTTATTCCACTCTGTATCCCCGACTCCTTGGCCCATAGTAGACTCTTATTTAATCTGGTTAAATGAAGGTACTGTGAATAGGTATGGTGATGGGGGTGGAGAGGGGCATCTTTATTGTCAGTTACTGGCACTTGTCCCGCTGTGAAGATCTGATGACCCAGAGCACTTCCTTCTTGTTCTGCCCACAAGCCAGGAGTGAGCCAGAGGCCAAAGCTGATCCACCTTCCAGCAGCTACAGCTCACCTCCTGCCCAAGTTGAAGTATGCAGGATGGTACACCTCTCTGTGACTTTGCAAGGAACAGTGTTGGGGGCTGGGAAACTCTGCCTAGGGCTATGAATTCTTAGGGGCTTCCACAAAGGAATGGGGATGGCAGTGGTGTTGAGTGGGTCTTGTCTACCCCCATGATCCCTCCTTCTAGGTGGCCACCCTGACTTCAGATGGAGAGAAGCCAGACAAAGACATGGAGAGCTGCAGTGATGTCAACAACCAGAGACCCAAGCCCCCAAAGATGTGAGACTGCATTTTAGTACTGGGGGCATGTGGGAGGAGATGCCCTCAGATCTCAAGAGAAGGACTAAGTCTAATGCTTGACTGTGGGCTTCTCATGGGGTAGAACTGAGTTTTACTAATCCCTCGCACCTCACAAAGTGCCAGGTCCTGAATAAGAACTCCAGTGTTGACGGGTTGTTTTAAAGGGAGGAGAGGTCAAGCCTTTCCATCAGGTTTGTTTGTAACTCCTGATCTCCCTGCAATAGTCTGACGGATGAGATGCTGCTCCAAGCCTGTGAGGGGCGAACAGCACACAAGTAAGTAGCTGTCAACTCCTTGGGCTCCCTTTTTTCTGCCCACCCTGGAGGATGGCCTGTGCCACCTCTTGAACCTTTTCACCCCAGGGAAATGATTCCTACTATCTACCCACCTACTGCCTGAAGATAGGAAGCCCCCGGCTGTCCCTCACCCCCAGTGCTCCCTGCAGGCCTAAGGATTAGGCCCATTTCCCCTGATACCCTTGCTCTGACTTGGACCCCATCTATTTCAGGGCTGCCCGTCTTGGGATTACGATGAAGGCCAAACTTGCTCGGCTGGAGGCCCAGGAGCAGGCCTTCCTGGCTCATCTCAAAGGCCAGGACTCTCAGAACTCCCAACCACAGTCAGAGAGCAAGCCCCCCATAAAGAAGAAAAAGAAAAAGAAGCACAAAGAGGAGGAAGAGGCTACAGCACCTGAAAGGAATGCAGATGAGAAGCCCCCAGAACACACTGACCAGAGGATCAGGAAAAGCAAGAAGAAGAAAAGGCAACATCAAGAAGGAAAGGTCTCAGGTGAGAGAGAGAGGGCAGCTGTAGGGAATGAGGAGGAAACGGCTGCAGGAACAAGTGGGCTTAGGGAATTGAAGAGCAGAGAGCAAACTGATCAGTCCCCCAGGAAAAGGAAGAGAAAGAAGAGGCAGCACCATGAAGAGGAGAAGATGGGGGTCTTGGATGAAAGAGGCAGAGGTAAGGAGGCTATAGGTGCTGTCAGGACAGAGGAGGTAGACAGCACAGAGTACACTGACCCGTGCAGCAGAAGCAAGAAAAAGCAGCACTGTGAGAAGGATTTGAAATTAGAGGATGAAGAAGTTGAGGAAACTGTTTTAGACAGTGGGACCAGGGACACAGAGAACAGAGCATGCAGTGATGGAGGAAGGAGAAGCAAGAAGAAAACACGGCGACATCAAGAGGAGGAGGAAGTCGTCGATGTAAGGGATGAAAGAGATGAGGAGGATGGCAGGACTAGGGAAGTAGAGAGCAGAGCACACACTGGCTCAAGCAGCAGAGGTAGGAGGAGGAGGAAACAGCAGTCAGAGGAAGAAAGCTGGAGTTGGCACTGACCAGAGAACCAAAAAGAAGAAACAGAGAAAAAGAGACTGAAGGTCAAGGTGGGGCTCACTTGATTTGCCTTCAGGAGTTGAAGCCTCAGAGACTTGGACTGATGCAAGGTCTTCTGTGCTCCCCTAAATATGGAGCCCCTCCTATGGAGGAAACGGCTCTGGAACATCAGTCTGCTGAGAGGAGAGAGTGTTGGCACCATGCCTTAGTTGATGGAGTGAGCACAGTCCCCTCTGCAGCTTCTAACCCAGAGATCATGAACTCAGGAGCCTATAAGAGCCAGATGGCTAAGGGACAAGGAATGCCCGGGGCTGGGGGAATAGGAACACAGATACCCTTTGAAGGGGCATCTCTGTTAAAAGAAGCTGAAAAGGTAGACTTACGTGAAATCTGATTTTTAAATATTGTGAAGACTAAGAAAAACAACAAATTTAAGCCTATGGGCTAGAGTCAGTCCACAGGTTGCCAGTTTCTGGCATGACCAAATGAATGAATAAACATCGAGTTGGGCTCATAGCCTACAGATAAATCCTGACTGGAATCTCCATTCCCAGCCTGGGAAAGTAGATTTTCCTTGGCCTTTGAAGAAATTCCTTCTGCTAACCTCCTTGTAGTCTTGCTACACTGAGAAGTGGAAGTAGCTTAGAGACATCATCCAACTCCCTATCTGTGTCGTCCCAAATGAGTAAGAATCACTTGTGTGTAAAGGACAGCATACCTCACTGGGGATCTAACAGTCTATTTTCATTGCTTCCAAATGCCATAGCAACCCTTCTTGCCTGTTCTGTTTCCCTTAGACAGATGGCACCACATCACCAGTGTTGCTCTCTGGCTCCTGCCACCCACTAAACTTTATTACCAGAAGAGCTCCCAGGACTCCACAGTTCCCGGAGAGAATGGCACTAAGTCTTTTCTGGGAAGAATGTCCACCCACCTTCCCTCACTGCAGACGATAGACACACTCAGTGTCAGGGTAGATTGGTAGGTTCAGCTGGTACTTCTTTTCCAGAGCAGGTGGCACAAAACGGCCCCCCAGGTAATGGTAGCGACCAGTAAACTGGGTTGCAGACTTTTTGGGTGCCGTCAGGGAGATGAGCAAGTCTGGCTGGATCCCTCCAGCATTTCCCTTCTCCACATCCCATCCTGAAAAGAGGGTGGTGTTCAGGAAGAACAAAAGGACAGATGTCTAGTCCCCTTCCACAACTTGCTTTACCCTAGTCCTGAAGGAGTAGGAGGCCCTCTCAGTCCCCACCTGAGGAACTTTCATCCTATGACCTCCATATACCCTTGGGCTTTGGTCTCTTCATGGGGCTAACATGTAAAGGGGGCTCCTGCTGTTCCCCAGCCTTGATGTGGGATCCAGAAAGCTGTATGCCCCACTAGATTCAAATTATTTTAGACACAGTCTAAGCTGTGGCTCATCAGGGCTCCTAGGTACCAGCCTCCAGACACAGGGTAGGGCCCCAATCATCCCCAACCTTCTGGGTCCCAGCACCTGAGGGAATGTCGATGCTGGCAATGGGCACAGTGAGTCCCTTCAGGACACTTAGGATGCTGTGGAATGGCTCCCGAACATCGCCTTTGAAGCTGAAGCCGAAGATGGCATCCACCACCAGCTCATACAGCTCGTCAATCATTGTGGGCTGTGGTGGAGCAGAAAAAGGAAAAGATGTCTGAGCCAGCAGGTATACAATGAGCCTTAACCGGGGAGGGCTGTCCTCTGCACCCAAAGACCATTCACAGAGGCACAAATACAACTATGTCATCCAGAGGGCATCCTGAGGCCTGGAGAAAGTGGGTTGGTCCCTGATTCAGGCCAAGCTGAGTCCAGACACATTTTCTGTTCTTAGTATCTGCCTGCCACTGGGGAGGCTACAGTGTGGGATAGCCTGAGACTGGGAGTCAGGAAGGCCAGATTCTGATCTTCGCTCTGCCAATGATGTAATTTTGTGATTTTGGGCAGACCACTTCTCTTCTCTGTACCTCAGTATCTTCATCTGTAGAATGGGTTAAGAAAGTTTTTAAGGCCAGGCGTGGTGGCTCACACCTGAAATCCTAGCACTCTGGGAGGCTGAGGCAAGAGGATCGCTCAAGGTCAGGAGTTCAAGACCAACCTGAGCAACGGAGACTCCGTCTCTACTAAAAATACAAAGAAATTAGCTGGACAACTAAAAATACATAGAAAAAATTAGCCAGGCATGGTGGTGCATGCCTGTAGTCCCAGCTACTCGGGAGGCTGAGACAGTGGAATCGCTTGAGCCCAGGAGTTTGAAGTTGCTGTGAGCTAGGCTGACGCCACGACACTCTAGCCCAGGCAACAAAGCAAGACTCTGTCTCAAAAAAAAAAAAAAAAAATTTTTTTTAAATGCTCAAATTTCTCACTCCTAAATTCATGTGCAGAAAGGGTTTAGGATGCAGCAGTCACTCCAGCCTCTGAGAGGGCCAGATGATGTGTTTACTGCATGCTAGGGGAGGAGGATCTGACTACAGAGGAAGGAGTGACCAGGGAAGATGGAGGAGAAAGGAAGCCTTAGAGACGGTGATGTTGGGGATTCATGGAGCCCACCTTATAAAGAAGGCTCTCACACGCCTTCTATTCAAATAGCATCCTTTGGGCACCTTCTGTGCCAGGTGTTACAATGAGCTCAGCCTGGAAACATGAAGGAAGAGCAGAGCACAGGCGGAAGTTACTGGGGAGATGAGGTATTGAAATGGAGCCACCTACCTCTGGGGGCATTTCACCAAGGAAAGGGATGTCCATTTTCTGACACTGGGTCACCAATGCAGTGAAGAGTGGCTTGTTAGGCCTTTTGGGGTAATAGATGGTTGGCTGGTAGCCCTAGGAGGAAAGTGGTAATTCAATCCCAGATCCCAGAATCCTCATGCCTTCCCCCACGGCGTCTCCCCCACATACTCACAAAGAGTTTAAGGTGTCGAGCGCAGACCAGGCCATCTCCTCCGTTATTCCCCGGGCCACAGATGACCAGGACAGTAGGAGGGCTCCTGGACATGGACGTGGGGGGATATGCCTGGAGGTGGATGGAGTCAGGGGAATTCATAGGGGTTTCAGACAGTAACAGGGTTGGCCCAGCTGTCTCTCCCACCCCTCTGTGCGTAGGCCTGGAGACTTGAGCAGTGGCTCCTCCCAAAGGCCGAGAGTTGTGCCACTGACCTTGGCGATGGCTGTGGCACAGCTCAGCCCAGCCAGCTCCATGAGTTGGTCCACGCTGAACTGGTATTCGTTAAATAGCTCCTCGTCCACGGCCTGGGCCTCCTCCTGGCTGAGGGAAACCCTTAGCCTGAGTTCCCGCCCCTCAGTGCTCCGTAGCACAGGCGGCGCGGCCGTCCCGGGTCCCGCCCCCGGGAGGGAGAGCAGGCCACCCGAGACCTGCGCCCCGCGTGCCGGTCCGGAGCTTCGCCTACCTCAGGTACTTCACCGCTGTGCTCGCCATGACCTCTGAGTAACAGCGGCCACCCGAGTTCAGTCGCTGCGGTCCCCACCAGCTGGGTCCTAAGCGGCAGGCGCCGGCCTGGCTTCCGATTCGTAGCAGACGCGAGCCGGTAACCAGCAGTCCCAGCCCCAGCAGCGCCCTGAACCCGGACATCCAGCTCGCAGGACGCGTGCCCCCGGCCCGTCCGGCCCCGGCGCATGCGCGGCGCTTGCCCCGCCCCCGGAGAGGCCGAGCCGGCACGCGCGCGTTCCGGAAGTCGCCCGGAGGCGACGGCGCGCGCGAGGTTCTAGCGGCTCCTGGGCCGTTTTGCAGCACAAAGGTAGGCTGAGGAGCGTGCTATCTGGGGCCGACCTTCCGTGCACCTTCCCTTACAGCCTGGATCCTATCCCTTCTCGAGAGCGTTTAGAGATGCCACACGTTCCCAAACGTACCGAAGTGCTTTGCTCCCACCGCCCTTTAATAATAATTCACGATTTTGTATCTCTTTCAGACAACTATATAGCACAGCATTTACCCTGGATTCCTTCCCCACCGCTTGCTAGCTGAGTGAACGTGGACACCCCTGGTGTCAGTTTCTCGGATATACAACAGGGAGACTGGGTACATACTTCATAAGATGACATACAAAACCGTTGCAGAGGGCGTGGCACCTGGTGCATAGATTAAACTAATGTTCTTATTTACACTACTGAGCGTTTTATATAACTTAGCACCCCACTCTCCACTACATTAGCTTCCTTTGCCTCTGCTTTTTACCAGGGTATCTATCACGCTGTACTTCCCTAATCATATTTACCCCCTTTACCAAGATAATAGCTACGGAAATAGAAAATTGTAAACCTTAAATATGTTGAGTAAGCTACAGTTAAAAATGTAATTGAAGCCTTGGCAACATAGCAAAACCCTGTCTCTACGAAACAAAACACAAAAACAAAAAAAAGCTAGCGTAACGTGTTGTTATTTCCCTATAGTCCCAGCTACTTGGGAGACTGAGGTGGGAAGATTGCTTGAGCCCAGGAGTGCGAGGTTACAGTGAGCTATGATCTCACCACTGCACTCCAGCCTGGGCGACAGAGCAAGAGCAAGACCAATCTCTTAAAAAATAATAATAATGGTAGTTGAAACCATAGGCTCCAGGTCACAATAGTGTTTCACTAGAAATCTTGAGAGGAAGAAAAACTCAAGTACTTCTGAGACTGGGAACACACTCTGTTGCATGTTTAAGGGAAAAGGTTGGGGAATAACAAACCAGTTACCTTGAAGGCACTAAGACAAAAATAATTATCCAGATTGTTATGGACTGAATGCTTGTGACCCCTCCCAAATTCATAAGTTGAAGCCCTAACCTCAAATGTGATGGTATTTGGAGATGAAGACTTTGGGAGGTGATTAGGATTAGTTGAGGTCTTAAGAGCAAGGCCCTGGTCTGGTAGAATTAGTGCCAGTGTAAGAGCTCTCCCCTCCCTGCCCCCCCGCAAGAACTCCCACCTTGCTGGCACTCTGATATCAGAATTCCAGTCCCCAGAACTGTAAGAAACTAAATTTCTGTTGATTAAGCACCCAGTTTATGGTATTTCATTACCACAGCCCAAGCCAAGACAAAGGTGATGTGGAGGTCCTCTTTTTAAGCTAGATAAATTCTTGTTCTATACTATGAAATGAATTCCTGGCTAGTTCACTGAGAATGGCAAGAACACCTCCTGCTTTCAACTACTCTTCTGGTATTCTCTTTTTTAATTATAAGAGATTTATCATCTCCTGTGGGATGTACATTTGTCCTCCAGCTATGCTTGTTTTACGTGTTTGTGGTGGGAAATTGAATTTGTCAAGACTTTGTGGTGGGAAATTGAGTTTACTCATCTAAATTGTAAAGTACACGCCTATATATACTGGTGTGTACATTACAATAGGATAATCTTACCCAAGACCTCACTGACTTTATTTTCTAACTTCAGTATATAAGTGGCTTCACTTTTACATATTATCCAAGACTCCCTACAGGTCTGTTTGAGGAGATAAATGTGGTGATTTTGAAAATTCATTTCTAAAACACAGCATGTTTCTTTGACATAGATAACATTTTTGAACACTTATATGTGCCAGGTGCTAAGATGAATCATTTCATTTTCACAGCAACCCTATTATTATTCCAGTTTTTCAGATGAGAAACCTGAGGCTCAAAGATGTTGAATGACATGCCCAGTGATACGGAGATAGCTGTCAGTGGAGCTGAGATCCAAGCAGCCTGACTTAGAGTCTGCACTCAAGCATTATTCCATCCTGAACCATCTCACCAAATGCAGACATATGATGTATATAAGGAGTTGTCACCGCTGACTTCATTCTGATGAAGAGTAACTATAAAATAATGACACAAAGATATCCCACTAAGAATTTATACAACCACCAAATGGGGAATATAAAACAGACCAGAAAGGCAGTGCCCAAGATCTAGTCCATCTTGTTCCTGCCATTAAACTTTTGGAGTTTTCTTTGGGAAATGCTTTCCAAACCAATTCAGGTAGGACACATGGATTGAGCACCTGCCATGTTCCAGATGCTTTAGATATATTATAAAATTTAATCCTGTCAATCCAATGCTGTATTTTTATCCTGTTATAGAGAAAATTGAGTAGCACAGAGAAGATAGCTATTAAATGGTAGAGTCAGTGACAGTTGACATTGGGTTGGCCTGATCCAATAGCAATACTACTGTGTGGCAGTCGCTGCTACTTGTCCCTCAAAATCCATTCTCTTTTCTTCCTTTGGCAACAGATCCCCCGAGTTTTATCTGGCTACATGGCTGCCCAGCTAAACACTACATTTTCCAGCCTGTCTTGCAGCAGGTAGGCATGGCCATATAACTAAATTGTGACCAAAGCTGAAATGATATATGCAATTCCCAGGTCATACCCTTAAAAAAAAACAAAAACGGTTTTCCCCCACTTCCTTTTTTCTTCTTACTGGCTGGAATGAAGGTATGATGCTGGAGCTGAAGCAACCATTTAAGACCATGAGACTTTAAATCTCGTGTTAAGAATGGCAGAGCATCGTGTCTGGGTCCCCAAGTTCCTTGGAGCCACCCTATCAGCTCTGGGATGCTTAAATGAGAATGAAAGTTTTGTTTAAAAGCACTGTTATACGAACCTTCATTATGGCTGGTGAACCTATGTCTTACCTAATCAAGACATCTTGGAACACCTGACAAGATAATAAGCTCCATTTAGATAAAGAAGATTAACAGCTGTGTCCCTAGTACCTGCTATGCCCCGCATATAGTGGGGTCTTCTATAGATATTTTAATGAATCCTCAAAATCTCCTAGTTGACAGTACAGTAGAAACCTTTGAAGAGTGACAGAATATGCCACCTCAAAATATGCCACTTTGGCATAAGGATGTCTTTTAGCCAAAGGCACTTGAAAAACAGTATAAGGTATAAGAAGGGCACTCTAACCTCTCCTTTTCTTCCTGAAAGCAGGAAATAAAACTCCTATGTGAAAGATGCCCTCGTTATACCAGGAGGAATGAAACATTCTTATCACCAGAGATGGGGCTGAGGCTGAGTTATTTTAACGAGGCTGTACAGACCTCGTTAAAATAACTCTTATCTTCCTTTAGCCTCTGCATTTTTTTAGTTGCTTTTCCACAGTTGCCTCTCTTTGTTGAACCTAGTATAAAACATTTAGGTTTTACCACTTCTTTGGCTCTTCATTTCTTTATGAAGACTCCTGTGTATATTAAGTAAATCTATACACTTTTCTCCTGTTAATCTGTTTTATATCAACTTAATTCTCAAGTCCAGCCAGAGACCCTAAGAGGGTAAAGATCTGCCTCCCCTATACCCTCTTATCTGACATCAGGAGTAGATTATTTTATTTTCAACTTAAAAAATACATTCATTTTCCATCTGTCAAAGTGGGAGCAGTGACTGGAGTTTTCCATCTTTCTTACGTAAACCTCACCAGTTATGTATCACCCGCAATTTCCAGTTTGCTTCCTTAAGGTGAAACAACTAATGCCATGTTTGAAGCAACCTGTGTGCAGAATTTATTTAGATTTCTATGATTTTCTCTGAATTTATAATAATCTCCTTGCTCACATCTAATTCCACAGCAGCTTTTTTCCCCTTTTCACCACTTCTATTCAACATAGTACACAGCAGCTTTTAAAAGTGATTCACATTAGTCAAATCTTCTAAAGATCCAACTTAGTTTTCATAGAAATGACACTTGTTTTCACTTAGTACATCAACATATATAATATTTAGTTAAATTACAAATTACAGTAAACACGCACAACCGGCATAAACACACTTCACAAGTAACTCTGGGTAAGCATGGCTTAGCTGTGAGAGTGGAACTACACAGCATTCCAGAAGATGCTCACTGCCTGGGTTTGAATCCCAACTTCTCCACATACTAGTTGTGTAACCTGGGAATTCAAACTACTCAAGCTTTGTGCTCTATTTTCCTCATCTGTGAAAGGGGATAATATTGATAATAGTACCTCATAAACTCACAAGGATTAAAGGAGAAAACACTTGTGAAGCACTTAGAATAGTGTGGAGCATGTGCTAAGTGCTAAATAAATGTTATGTAGTATCGTTGCTGGGCTGCTGGCAGCAGCTGTCCTATAGGCTGTAGGCCTGAGCCTGCGCCCAGCATCCCGTCTTTCATGGAGGAAGTGGGTGCCTCGATTGAGTAAGATGTATCTTCTGTAGTATTATTAATATATCATACGAGAAAATGGAGGACTGGAGAGTCAGTGATTCCGAAGCTACTTGACCAAAAAGTCATAGTTTTTAGAACTGCAAGGGCTTTAGCAATCATGAGGTTTAGATTCAGGAAAAAAAGTGAAATTCACCATCCATTTTGCCTTTTTTTTTTTTTTAATACCTATTGAGTCCAAAAATCCTAGTGAGTAGCAGACAGAACCTCTCAGAGCTGAGACTGCAGAGCCCTTGGCCAGCGTCCTCAGGAAGCCACTGGCTGACTGTGCTGTGTTCCCTGTCCACTCAGGGTTGGACAGCTGGGAAAGGCTCAGTCCTCTGAAACCCCTAGAGTGTGTGTGTTGGGGCAGGTTCTGCAGAGGTGAGGGCTCTGGCCTCCACCAGGGGGGAGGTCACATGACTGTGCAGAAGCCAGATTCTGTGGGTTTCCTCTGGAGACTCCTGCTGAGGGTTCCCCTGTGCCATTCGGGTGACCTGAAGGAGGCAGAGAGGGGCTTGCCAGTGCGGGTGACTGGGGAAAGAGCAGGAGGCAGCCCCCCCTGGCTCCAGCTTCCCCATGCCCTCTCTAGCCCTTACCTCTGCTGGTGGGCTCCAGAGCAGGAGGCAGGAGGCTTAAGTTTCATGTCCCCCCATTTTTCAGGACTGTCCTTTTCTCTGAGGCCTACCGTCAGGCCATTCAGGAGGCAGGGGATACCCCTGGCCTCCAAAGCTGGGTGAGGGTTGTTCGGATTGCTAAAGAGCAAAGACAAAGAGACTCAGGGCCCTATGTCCCAAGCACCAGATCACAGCTTCCTGTTAACAGTGGTCATGTTCCATTAAAATCATCCCAAGCCACATCTTCTACTTTCTTTGCCATTCTCCAAGCCTCCCTCCCTCCCCTAGGGAACCACCTATTGCCTTGGGAGCCATTGGGTACCAGGATGCCAGGGTACTCCACTCTGGGAGGGCCTGGAGCTCCAAATGGAAGATGGGCCATGGGTCCTGGACCTGGACAGAGAGACAGACACATTCACCACAGGCCTTTCTCTACCAAGCACCATCACAGTGGAAAAGAGAAAGCTCTAGGAGAAGAATATGGGGGGGTGGGGAGCGGTTTGGGATGCACTGGTCACTGTACACAGAGGGTGTGTAAAGAGCTATCCCTTTATAGGGCAGGTGCTTGGTAAACATGGGCCAACTAGAAGCTAGATGGTAGGAATGACTCACTGTGCCTGAAAGGAAACACACTGAAAAAAAGACATCAGTAAATTCAAGTCAGCTCAACAAGTAGCAAGGAACTCTCCTCCCACAGGTGCAAGCCTTTGGGGGAAAGAGACTAATGAACAGCGAGCTGGGGCCAGAAAGCGGGCCGCAAGGCAGGAGGCAAGCGGCGGGTGAGCGAGTGAAGCCCCAGAAGTCCCTGGTGCACCCACAGCCGCTCCCCATCGCTCTCGCATCACCGTCCAAGCGCCCCGCCCTCCGTCAGATAGGCGGCGGCATCAGACCCTCATAGGAGCGCGAAACCCACTGCAAATTGCCCATGCGAGGGATCCAGGTTGCGCTCTGATGAGAATCCAACACCTGATGATCTGAAGCAGAGCCCAGACGGCGACGCCCCCCATTCTCCCAGTTCGTGGAAAACCTGTCTTCCACGAAACCGGTGCCTGGTGTCAGAAAGGTTGGGGACCGCTGAGCTGGGGTAAGAAAAGCACCCAGCGTGATACTAGGCATGTAGCAGGCTTTCAACAAACCTTGGCGCTCTAAGATGCAAAGTTAAGAAAGCCATGAGAGCAGGACGACGTGATTCTAGAAAGGGTTAGGGGGTGAGGAGAGAATGGGCCAGGGCCTCCAGAAACAAACAGAAATGGGGGGAGGGCTGTTCTGGGGGTTGGGAAGCAGAAGGGGGAATAGGGGCACGGGTGGTGAGGGAAGCAAGAGGGGTGGGGGAGAGTGCCACAAATGCGGGGAGGAGAGGCACGGCCAGGGACAGCCTGCATCAACTCACGCTGCATTCTCCCAGGCCCAGAAATCTCGAGAACATTCGCCGACCCCTCCTCTTTTTTCTCCTCGGGGCCCGCCTCAAGCTCTTCGACTTCCCACCCACAGGAAGACCTGTGCGGGTAGGGAACCGGGCGCGGCGGGCAGGGCAGCACCCAAATCCCTCCTCCCTGGGTACCAGCGAAGTCCCACCCCACCAAGCCACCTCCCAACACCCTCCAGAGGCCACGCCCATCCCGAAGCTCCGCCTCCCTCACCCGCGCTGTGCTTCTGCGGTGCTGCCTCGCACCCTGGCTGGGGTCCCTGCCGCGCGGCAGGCCCTGCCTGGAGCCTGGGGCCTTCCTGGAGCTGAGGTCTGGGAATAAAGGGGGATAAAAAGAATGAATTTGAGAAAAACGGCCGTCCCAGCTGTATATGTGTGCAGGAGTGTATGTTCCCTCCATCTACCTGCAGGAAGACACATGGCCCCAGAGAGACCTGAGGTGTGCAGCTTGTCTCTGAGAATAAAATTCCAGGGTGAGGCCCTTTGTTCTGTTAAGGTCCCCACTTAGTCACTCTCAACTTAGAGCTCAGACTTAGGGACTGTAAGAGTAGGCCAGAACCTGACAACCATCCCATCCTGTCTGGAGCCTCACGGGGCCAAGTCACAGAGAGCTGGTAGCTGACTTTGGACGGGACCTGGGTCTTCTGACCCCCACTCCAATTCTTTGCTTGTACCAAGCTAATTTAATTTTGCTTGCAGATTGTAAATAGGGAGTCCTAGTCTTTAAAACTAGAGGTCATAACATCTTTTAAATACACATAATAAACATTATAATTTCAATTCCTGGGTTGGAAAGAGGTTTTCTGAGGGTGTCTCAAAGTGTGAGGGAGGAGACCGCTGGAGAGACAACGAACTATGAAGAGAGACACAGGTAGATGACAGGATGAGGCAGAGCCGGAGGGGCGAGAGGGACTTCCCTGGAGCACTATCCCCACCCTGTGGCCACTTAGGGAACTGCATCCAAGGACTTAAAACTTTCTACCTCCTCGTCTATAACGTTTTTGTTTCTGTTTTTTTTAGACAGAGTCTCGCTCTGTCACCTAAGCTGGAGTGCAGCGGGCTGATCATAGGTCACTGTAACCTTGAACTCCTGGAGTCAGGGAATCCTCCAGTCTCAGCTTCCTGAGTAGCTACCACTACAAGTGCACGCCACCATGCCTAATTTTTTTTTATTATTTTTTGTAGAGACAGGGTCTCACTATGTTGCCCAGGCTGGTCTCAAACTCGTGGACTTAGCGATCCTCCCACCTTGGCCTTCCAAAGTGCTGTGATTACAGGTGTGAGCCACCATACCCGGCCAGGGCTTAGGATTCTTTATTGCACCCCTTGGCCTTCACCCAATGGGCCTGTTACCACCTAGCCAAAGCCGTGAAACAGCCCTTTGTGTTGGAAATGTGCCACGATCCTCCGCCCACTTGTCCACCCCCAGGAAAGTGATATCTATCCCATAGGCAGGCTCAGAGCAGATGAACACAGATGAGCAGTCAAGCACGGCAGCTCTGAGAACATCGGCTCTGCTTACCACCAACCCCTTCCCTGGGTAACCTTTCTCCACCCCTCCCTCCTTGCCTCAGGTGTCATCTCACCAGAGTGTAAGCCTGCACCAGCCCCACCTGGCCCAAGTGGGTCCTCATGGCGTCTGCCAGCTTGGCCACAAGCCGTTCTCGCACAGAATCTGGTTCCTTCTGGGGAGAGGGTGGATAATAGGGTAATGAGGGAGGCCTGGACTTTGTAGTCCTTTGAGGGTTGGGGAAGAAGGAAACACGAAAGGGAGGAGGGAAGGGGGATTTGTCTCCCCTTTTTCCTATCCCATCCCCATGCTTTTCCCAGGGTCCTGCCACCATCTGCTCAGAATTGTGGATGGAGACTGACCCCTCCTCACAATAGCATCCCCAGGCCTAGCACACAGCATGTCCAGTGCATGTTTGATGAGCGAATGAGTGGCCGGGAGAAGACAAGGACTGAAGGCAAGAGTGTCTGCCAAAGAAGGCTTCCTGGCGGAGGGATAGCAGGGAAGAGGTGGGTTCTGGGATCGGGGGGTCTCACCTGACACTGGGCCAGTGCTTCCTTATAGTACTTCAAGGCCTGGTCATACTGCCCCAGTCTGGCTGCAGCAGCCCCCAGCCCCTCACAGGCCTGCCACTGCCCCTTCATGTCCCCTGAGGAAGAGAGCCTGAAAGGTCCTCTCACAGCTCCCTACCCCACTGACCCACCCCTGCAGAGGGACTCCCCACCCTCAGTTCCCCCCACCTGCCTCCCAACCAGCCCCAAAGACCCTCAGCCTTCAGGCACCCCCCCCTCCAAGTCACATGCTAACCCCCTCACCCTTACCAGTGTCCCGGGCAGCTTGCAGGGCATGCAGGTAGTTGTCTCTGGCGGCCTTGTGGTCCTCCAGCTGGCTCAATGCAAATGCCAGGCTGCCAAAGCTCCGGCCCTGCTCCCACCGCTGCCCCGTGGAGCCTGATGACAGAGCCCACCCCATCCTAAGAAGGGACTCTGGCTGCTGGGCATCAGGACCCTGCCCCCCAGCAACCAAGGGAGGGTTCTGAGGAGTCCTGGTGTCCAGCCTCAGCACACCTCCAGATGGACCACAGAGGCCTGAACTCTCAATACCCAGCCTGTCCTCATCCTGAATATTGGCCTGAATGTGTCCACCTGACTGGTTCGAGTCAGGCAACAATCCTGTGAGGTAGATAAGGCAGGTGTCAATAGCCCCATTCAAATACACACATGGAAACTGAAGCTCAGAGAGTGAAAGTGATTTGCTGAGTGTCACATAAACAAAGGAGGGACCGGGCTCCACTTCAGGCCTCCTCTCCTGGCCTCCCCCTGCCCATTGCTGCCTCCAACCCCCAAGCCTTAGCCTCTGGGCCCACAACCCTCCATCCTGTCTGGCTATCCCATCTACTGTACTCCGAGCCCTACTGCCCTGGTTCTGGGCTTCCAGGCCCCATAACTGGTCCTAGAGGTCCATCTACCCTTAAGCTTTGAGGCTTCTGTTGGAACCTTCCTTAATCCCTTGGTCCCAGACCCATTCCACAGCCCCTGACACCCACCATGTAGGTCAGCAGCCTTCTGGTGAAACTCCCGAGCTTCCTGATAGTTGCCGAGGGCATTGTGGGCCATCCCGAGGTTTCTTAGCACCGTGGCCTGCTCTCCTGGCCCCCGGCACAGGGGCAGGGCCTGCAGGAAGGCCTCCACGGCCAGCGGGAACAGCTGGAGCTGGGAGTAGCCCAGGCCTAGGTCATTATAGAGGTGCCCTAGAGGGCATGGCCAGGGTCACTGGTAGCCAGATCAGATGTAACTAAGGCTGTACTGGTGCAGCCCTTGTCCCACGCCTCCAGGCTTGCCCTATCCCCTACCCCAGCCCTTGGAGTATCACCAGACTCTGTTTCTTCCCAGATCCCACACCTTCCCTGCACAAAGGCCTCACCCAGCAGTCCCTGCTCAGCGCTCCTCTCAGCAAGCCTCCAGCTCTCCTCCAGCACCTGCACAACTTCACCTACCCCATGCCGCCCGCTCTTCAGCATACACCCCGCCGCAGCCCCCAATGCCAGGGCTGCAGCCCGGGGCTGCCTTGCTTGGGCATAGGCCCGGCTTGCTTCCTGCAGGCAGTGGGCTGCTAGCTCAGGCTGTCCCAGAGCCTGGTAGCAGGCTCCCATTTTTGCCTGGGCTTCCCCCTGGCCACCCTGTGGCTGGTAGTGGCCCAGGGCCCTGTGGTACCAGGCCAAAGCTTGAGGCAGGTCACCGAGGGCATGGTAGGCTAAAGCCACATTGAAACACTGGTCACCATGATGCCTGCCCTGTGCCTTCTCTTCAGGCTGGGCTCGCAGGAGCAGCTCAAGGCCTCTGGCTGGGTCCCCAGTCTCCACATAGGCAGCCCCCAGATTGAAGGCACAGGCCCGGAGCACAGGGGTGTCCCTGGTCTGTGGGGTTTTGGAGGCCAGAAGGAATGCCCTCTGGAAGCTGGTCAAGGCCTCATGGTTCCGGCCAGCCCGTAGGGCCCCATGGCCAGCCCTGGTGAGGGCTTGGATGCTGGCCTCTGGCTGTGACCACTTTCTTTTCTTCTTTTTCTTCTTGGCGCTTGAGGGCTCAGGCTCAGGCTCCTGGGGTAGGATATCCTCAGGGTTGGGGGAAGACATAGGGCTGACAATGGGGAACAGAGATGTCAGAAGTCAGCCTTGGCTTTCCCTAGAGCAGGATCCCTTCAGGGCAATTCAGCTCTACCCTTGCCCTGGTGTGACCCTCGGGGGTTTCCGGGATTTCTCTCTGACATCTCACTCTGCTTCATCTACCCCATTGGGCACCATGTCAACTCTCACTCTGACGTCCTGACTAATTCTTAGTCCTTCAAGAGTCAAATCCAGTAACAGCTTCCTTCAGAAAGCCCCTTTTTCTCAACCAGCAACCAGGTGGGTACTGTGTGGTCCCTACACCTGTCTTTCATGATATTTATCGCACTGTGTCAGAGCAGCTGACTTTCTTGTCTTTCTCCCCCACTAAATTTGGAGCAACCTGAAGGGTCTGGCACATACTAGATTCTCAATAAATGTTCATTGAATGAGATGGAAAAGTTCTGCGATGGATGGTGGGGGTAGTTGCACAAAAATGTGAGCGTACTTAATGCCACTGAGCCATACACTTTAAAATGGTTAACATGGTAGATTTGCTGTTACATATCTATATTTTACCACAGTGAAAAACGTTTATGGAATGAACAAATAAGTGGATGAAGAAACAGCACATACAGGGCCTCTCCTCCATCCTCCCTTCATACTGTGCGGCCACATGCACCCACCCACCCAAATCCAGGCACTCCTGCGGCCTAGTCTCAAGGTGTAGTGCAGGTCAGTTCAACAAATGCTCAGTGAGTGCCAGCTATGTGCCAGGAGCCATACTAGGCACTGGGGGCCCAAAGCTGAACTGGCTATGGAATTGGCAAGGAGCCAACCTCCTGGAGCGTGGGATTCCGTGTCCCCATTTACTGCCCCTTCCCTGTCTCAAGGCCAACCTCTCTCCCGGTCTCCACAGCTTTCTGTCTGCTGGCTGATTCCAGTCCCCAGCCATCCTGCTCTGGTCTCAAGAGCCCTCTTAAACCCAGATACATTCATCTCATCAGTGTATATATCCTTTTAGTATCTTTCCCCTAGAAAGGCAAAGCCTTTTCATGAACCCTCCTCCCAGGGGATGGGGAAAGGAGTGGAAAAGACCCGGGGGCTGTCTCCTCTCCCATTTTCTTCTTTTTTTTCCCTTTCTTAGGAGGCGCAGGCAGGGGCAGTGCATTCTCTTTTTAAAGAAATTCTCCCAGCTTCCAAGAATACCCAGAAATCCTGCCTTTTCAAGGCCCTAAACCCAGGGGCAGTCCTGACTACTCCCACCCAGTCTGGGGTTCCCGTGGCAGCACGTCTTACCTCCTTCAGTCTTCTCTGAAGCTGGTCTCTGGAATGGCCCCTCTGGCTTGGGTTACCTCCCCTAGCTCCTCACAGCGCCGGGGTTACTAGATACCCAGGTACCACCCTCCATTCCTAGGGAGTTCTTTGAGTGACAGCTCAAAGGCCCTATCTGAGTGCTGAACTTGACGGTGCTTAGGTACAGACACCCCAGTTCCATTGTCCTTCCTGCCCTGCTACCCACCACTCTTGCGGACACATCCCCTCGAGTCCCTTACTTCCAGGAATAAATCAAAGCCTCACGGCACTGGTTACTACCTATACCTCAGAAATCTATTTCATCCTTCTGTTTCACAGAGGAAGGGACCAAGGCTCAGAGAGCAGGTGTGACTTGCCCAAGGTCACAGGGCAGTCATGTAGCTGGGGTTAGAACCCAGGTTTTCTGATTCAAGGTAATTAGCCTAGGGTCCCTTCCACTACACTGTGATTGCAAGCATTAATGGGGCTTGGGCTGTCCAGGAAGTGCACTTTCCCTGGCACACACCCTCTTACATGCTGTGTTTCTGTGTGTTAGTTTCATATCTGGGAACAGGGTGAAAGGCTGATGGTCAGGAAAGGCCTAGAGATCAGAAGAGCCTCCCTGCCCCCGGACTCCTTTTCCCAGCTCCACTGATCCGCAACCTACATGTTCTGCTTAATGAGAGGACAGCAGGCCCCAGGACAATGGGGACCTAATGGCCCAACTCACCAAGGGTGGCCTGCATCAGAAGGCAAATGTCCTCGTTTACCTAGGGAAAGGCCTCTTTTGAGTAAAGAAAACCTTGCCAGAAATAAAATTATGAGGAAGTAGTTGGGCTTACCTGCGTTTGCCCTGCGGCCTTTACTAAATGCCTGCTGTGTGCAGGGGTGGTGCTGGGAGCCTCAGATGGCGCTGTAAGGAAGTGAAAAACGGCTTTCCTCTACCCTTCTATGTTCTTTGGCTGAGCTACAAATTAAATTGACATAGGACAGATTAACAGGAGAAAAACTATTTTAATTACAGTCATGCTTTGCTTAACAACAGGATACATTCTGAGAAATGCATTGTTAGGTGATTTGTGGTTGTGCAGATATCATAGAGTGTACTGTACTTACATAAACCTAGATGGTGTAGCCTACCACACACCTAGGCTGTATGGTATAGCATGTTGCTGTACTGAATACTGTAACACAATAGCAAGTATTTGTGTATTTAAACATACTGTAACACAGTAGCTAGTATTTGTGTATTTAAACATATCTAAACAAAAGATACAGTAAAAATGCAGTATAAAAGATGAAAATGGTACACTTGCCTAGGGCACTTACAATAAATGGAGCTTGCAGGATTGGAAGTTGATTTGGGTGAGTCAGTGAGTGGTGAGTGAATGCAAAGACTTAGGACATTACTGTATACTTTTATACAACTGGCAACACAATAGGTTTGTTTATACCAGCGTTGCCACAGACACGTGAGTCATGTGTTGCTCTAAGACATGATGGCTACATCAGTAGGTGATGGGAATTTTTTAGCTCCATATGAGGGTAGTCATTGATTGAAATGTTGTTATGCGGAGCGTGACTGTAAGTGCATATGCACGGGAGTCCCACAAAACATGAGACCTGAGGAAGGGTCAGATGACTGGAAGTTTATATAGTATCTTGAGCTACAGAAAGGAATAGGGGCTTGGGACATCTGCAGGGTGGTGGCAACACAAGTTATTGGAGGGTGGGTGGAGGAAGTACATGGTGAACAAAGGCCGTCCTGCTAGGTATTAGCTTATTAAGTATGAAATGTCCGATTTCCTTAAGTGCTAAGTTTGACAGATGATATCTCTGACATTTCACTTTGACACTTCTTGTTTTATTTTTATTGTGAAGGTGCATCTTCACTCTTTCAAACACATGTTTTGGCTTGTCGTTATCTTTCAAATTGTTTTTTAGAGCAATTTTTGTGAAACCATGGATAAGTCAAAAATTCATGTTATTTTTTAATACGAGTTCCATCATGGAACCAATGCAGCACAGACAGCTCAAAATATCAATGAAGTGTTTGGGAAGGATGTGGCTAATGAACACACAGTATGTCGATGGTTTGAGAAGTTCCATTCTGGTGACTTTAATCTTGAATATGAGCCACATGGGCCACCTGAGACCAAGGTGGATAATGATGAGCTGAAAGCTGTAGTGGAAGCGAATCCATCTCAATCTATGAGTGAATTGGCAGCAAAGTCTGACGTTAATATTCCAGCAATATTGGACCATTTGAAACAAATCAGCAAGGTAAAGAAGCTGGATAGATGGGTACCTCATGAATTAAATGAGAGCTTCAGAAGAGAAATCGTCTTGAAGCTTTCTTTTCTTTGCTGTCATGACATAAAGGTGAACCATTTCTACACCTGTTGTTATGTGTGATGAAAAATGGGTTCTTTTTGACAATTGTAAGAGTTCAACACAATGGTTGGATAAATATGAAGTGCCGAAACACAGCCCAAAACTGAATATTCATCGAAAAAAGCTGCTGGTATCTGTTTGGCAGTCCAGCACTGGTATTCTCCACTACAGCTTCATGAAATCTGGTCAATCGATGGCAGTGGATGTCTCCTGAGACCAAGACTAAATGACGAGGATGCTTACAAGTAAGCAGCCGAGATTGGTCAATAGACACGGGCCAATTGTCTTGTAAGACAATGCTTGACCACATGTCACACAAACAATACTGCTCAAACTATAGAAGCTGGACTTGGAAACTCTATGTCATCCACCGTATTTACCAGACCTTGCACCAATTGACTACCACTTCTTTTTTCTTTTTTTTTTTTTTTTTGAGACAGAGTCTCACTCTGTTGCCCTGGCTAGAGTGAGTGCCGTGGCGTCAGCCTACCTCACAGCAACCTCAAACTCCTGGGCTCAAGTGATCCTCTTGCCTCAGCCTCCCAAGTAGCTGGGACCACAGGCATGTGCCACCATGCCCGGCTAATTTTTTCTATAGATTTTTAGTTGTCCAATTAATTTCTTTCCAATTTTAGTAGAGACGGGGTCTCGCTCTTGCTCAGGCTGGTTTCGAACTCCTGAGCTCAAACAATCCACCCGCCTCGGCCTCCCAAAGAGCTAGGATTACAGGCATGAGCCACCGCACCCGGCGACTACCACTTCTTGCGAGGAAAAATATTCAGTTCTCAACAAGCTATGGAAAACACCTTTTGTGATTTCATCACCACTCCCTCTCCAGGCTTCTTTGCTGCTGGCATAAACAAGCTACCATGAAGATGGCAAACCTGTGTGGATAGTTTAGGCACATACTTTGATGAATTGTACTGCTTCTTGTTTGAGATATAATGAACTACACTTTTGATTTGAAATCGGACATTTCATATTTAATGACCTAAATGGATAAAAAGTCTCTAAGGTAACAAAAGTTATCTCAGAGAAGCCCTCTTCCTGATACAGATACTTTACTCATGTAGATTTCTTTTATAGATTTAAATTTCTTTTCCAAAAGGACAGCTTTTCAGAGCTACTCCTGTGTCTACAGTTTCTCAGAATAACCACCTTGAAACATGCCAAGAAGTATATTTTGGGGTGGCATATTCTGGTTTCCTACAGTCATATTTTGGGGTGGTATGTCCTGAGTCCCAACAGTGCCCATGCCTGAGATAGGCTCTCCCAGCTGCCTACAGCTTCTGCCCACAGGCTGGGCCTTCAGGATGCTACTACAGCCTGGCCAGGGCCAAATATGCACCTCAGTTTGCCCTTCACTCAGCAGGCTTCCCTTAAGGAGAGAGGATGACTTGGAGAGGGGGAAGGGACTGAAACTGCTCTCACCAAGGTTCTAATGACCTCCCAGTGATCCAGTGATCATTTCTGAATCATTTTCTTGACTGATTTCTCCGCTGTATCCATCACATCCTTGGAACCCTCTCCTCACTTGGCTTCTATAACCTACTATATTCTGGCTCTCTTTCCTTCCCTGATAATTCTTTTTCCATCTCCTTTGCTGGGCCCTCTGTCCATCTCTTAAATCCTTGTGTCCCCCAATACTCTGCCCTTTGTTATTGTCTCTTCTTACTTTACATATTTTTTCAAGAACATTTCATCCATTCTTCTGATTTTAACACCACTGATAAGCCAACAATTTCTAAGTGTATATCTGTAGACTTGTCCAAGTTAAACTCATATTTCCCCTTCCCACAATCTCAGTGTCATTAGTAGACCACCAACACAGTCTCTAAACTAGACACCAAGGAGCCATTCTTGACTCCTTCTCTATTCTCAGTCTCAGCCTATTGAGTCGACCTTTGAAATCCCTCTCCAGTGTACCCTCTTTTCTGCAGTCTCATGCCATAGAGGTGGGATAGTATATAATGGTTAAAAACTCAAGCTTGGAGTGGGATCTATTTGGGTTTATTTCTTGGCTCTACCAGTTATTGGCTGTATGACCTTTCTAAGCCATAGTTTCTCATCTGTATTGTGAAGATTAAATAAAATGGTTTCTTGTAAGATGATGCTATGATCAGCATATAATGACCAGCATATAATAAGTACTCAATACACATTGATGTTGTGTGTTGGTCCATAACTCTGGTGTGGGAGAAATACCTCTCCAGTCAGCTTCTGTTTCAAGCCCCTCCATTGGGATGGTGGAAACAATGTGAGTCAGTTTGGGTGTTTGGGTGTCTCCCCAGGGTGGAGTCCAAGTGGGGGAGGCATGTGATGCCAAGTCTAAGAGGGAAGGCCCATCTGGTCCTCAGCCATCTATTTACAAAGGTGTCCAGTGACAACTCCTTTCTTCTCATTTACCTGGCCTTTTTAGGCCCAGAGACCAAGCGGAAGAAAAGGGCAATTCATTTAGGTACTTTCTTTCTGGCTAGGTAGGGGAATTTCTGCACAGCTGTCTAAGGGTATATCTGCCTGGCTCATTATGCAACTGTTCCTTCTCAGGGTTCTGTGCTTCTAGCGTTCTTCCCAGGAGGCAGGGAAGGGAACCCTATCACCAGAAGCCACCAACATCTAGATTCTCTCTACTTCCCCCCGTTGGTGAGAGGCAAGGGGAATCACTTACGATCTTCAAGGGAACACCCACTTTCTTCAAACCTTACTTTTCCCAAACAGTTTTGTCTCAGCCCCTCAGTCTCCTCTGTTCCTCTGACGGCTCTAGGTTTGGATATTTTGTTTTCTGCCCCCTCACATCTCTCCCTTGAGTCTGTACATCTAGGCTGCCTGGCTGCTTAAAAGGAGTGTTGGGGAGGGCTAAAGGGAGAAATAGCAAATGGGAAAGCCTATCAGATAATTTTTTTCCAGCATAGTTGTTGTTATAATTATTTTTTATTAGTTCAGGCCCGTATTGTCTCTCACTTGTGCAATGGCAACAGCCTCCCGATTGATCTCTGTCCCTAGCCTCACCTTCTTCCAAGCTCCTGCTGTTGGGGGGTGGGGACGGAACGGGGGGTCCTAAAATATAAATCTGGCTCTGACTGTGCCTAAAATGTTCCTTGGCTGGTGACTGCTCACCAGAGCCCATCCCAGCATCACAGCATGGTGCCTCCAGGCCCTCTTTCTGCCTCTCCCTGGCTGAGCTTTGTTCTCCTCTAAAACCGAACTGAGTTTAATTTCCCCAGCTCACCTCCTGTTCTTGCACATGCGGTTTCCACTGACTGGAATGCCTGTCTCTTTCAGTCTGATGAATTCTTCTACACTTTTCAACCCGGATCAGCTGTCACCTCCACTAGGAAGTCCTTCCTGTCTTTCACTGCTCCTAATCACAGCAAGGATTCCCTCCCTCCACGCATCATTGACCTCTAATTTACTTCACTATGTATCTATCACTCATGCCAGAACAGCAAACTTTTTAGAGGATTAACTGAGCTTATGCATCTCTGCATGTGCATCTGCTAAACCACCTAGTTTAGCGCATAGTACCAAGTAGGCCCGCGGGTTAGCAGGACCCAGGAATACAGTAGGAAGTGGAGCGTGGGTTAATGGGAATGTCAGGGGGAAATAACAGAGGCAAGGGCAGGGACAGAGGCTACTTGAAATAAGCCTGTTAAGCGGCAAAGGAGTCCCGAGGAACGGCAGAAGGAGGAAATGAGTGCAGTTCGGAAGGCGAGTGTCCCTGCCCCGGCCTGGTTTTCTGGTCTCCACCTCGGAGGCGCGCCTTCGCTTCCTGAAACTACAGATCCCAGGGCTCTCTGCGGCGCGACCGGAAGTGTCCTGTCCGACTGTGGCGACGGAGAGGGGCGGTGGCCCAGCGGCGGGAGATTCAAACCTGGAAGGAGGAACATGGAGGGAAGAGGAGCGGGCCTGGGCCGGGCGGCCTGTGAGTGCGGCAGGGTCGGAGGAGGGTTCCGCGGTGGCGCGGCTGGTCGGGGGCTTGGCAGTCCCAGGAGAGGCTGGGGCGGGGGCTGGGCGCGGAGCCCGAGGGGAAGGGGCGGTGGGACTGCTCTGTGGGGAGGGAGTACTCACTCCCGGGCGCCCTAGTAGAACTGTGAGCAGTGACACGTCCCCTGAATAATGTGCCGCGCTTTAAAGCTTACAGAGAGCTTTCTGCCTTATTTCCAAGTTCTGGGGCTCCAGGATCGGGACAACGTAGGTGATCTGGCCCCTTAGAAGTCAGCAGTTACTGATGGCTAACACACTTGCCAAGCGCTGCCACGGGACAGGACGCCCAAAGGGACCCGGGACTCTTATGCTTTGAGATGCCGCTTTGAGACTATGCTTTTTAAACCTTAGGGTGCCGAAATTACTTGGGAAGCTTGTTTAAAATGCATATTCATGAGCATTATCCCAGCGCTTCAGCTCCAGTAGGCCTGGATTGAGGCTTGTAAACTACCTTTATAACAAGCACTGTGTTTTCCCTCACCCCAGGTGATTGTGATGCAGGCAGTCCATGGCCAGGCTACTTTCAAAAGCACCGCTTTAGAAAGAGAGACTGGGGTTGGAAGGATTGGAGGGAGGCAGAGAGATTTCCTGAATGAAAAGCAAAATCTGCGCCTTCTGCCACCCCTTCCTTCCTCTCTATTAAGATCCAAAAAACAAAGTCCACGTCCACTCTTCTGTTAAAGGAATGCTAGTTCGAGACCTGAGAAGCACAGGAAGATTTTTTTTTTTTTTGAGACAGTGTGTGTGTGGGGACAAAATCCGTCCCATCTCTCACAGTCCTCAGTTCATAACTCTGAGGTGACGTCACTCACTTACTGGTTTATTTTCCATGCTTAACAACCAACACTTGTTCTTTGTACACCCCGTTGGAGGAACTGATGGCTTTCCTGTGGTTGGCCAGTGCTTTCAAATCTGTACTGGGAGGGATATGTGTGTGTGTGTATGTTTTAACTTGCTTAACTGCCAATTTAAATAAGCCCTGCCCTTCTCCAAATCATATTGCAGAATATGCAATATAAGGAAATAGGAAAAGACTGGGAATGACATTAAGTGCTGAGTCAAAGACAGATGGACTAAGCTCTGTCTTTTTTCAAGCTCTGTCAGTTTATTTTCTTGGTGTGCATGTAGCTTTCTCTCACCCTGTTTGCTTTCGTATTGTCTTCCCTAAGGAGAACAGAGAGATAGGGGAGAGGAGGAGGGAGAAGGATAAAGTGAGGCTGTGGCTAAGGCAAAGTATGAGTGCTGTCTCATTTAAGGGGTTCTCTGTTCTTGAGTTTGGAGGTCAGAGTATTGTCTGCATTTTATTTAGCTTGAAGATTATTTTCCTTCTCAGGTGACCTATACCAGAAAGGATAGTGAACGTGCCTTTGTGATCTTTTAAAATTCTCTTTGTCCTTTCACTTAACCCCAGGTGAGTGGTATTTCTCTCTGGTGGACTGCCTTTTCCCCCTTTCCGCCTGTTTAAAACCAAGTTCATAGTTAGAATCCTTTGCTTCCTCTACTGCTTCCATAGATTTTGTTCATGGGCTATAATCATACTTACCACATTAGGTTGGAGTTATTTACTTACATGTTTTTCTCTTCTAATAATAATCTCTGTATTTCATAAGAGTAGGGGCCACTAGCCCAGTGCCAGACATAAAGGAGGAATTGAGTGAATGAATGGCTGTTGAATGATGAGTCCTGGTTGGTTCTGTTACCTAGCCTCTGATGGAGTACCCGGCAGGATGACACAGGTCCAGTTCTTGGAGAACTCAGTCTAATTAGGGATGAGATAAGAAGCCAAGTTTCCAGCCAATTAGGGCTCTGGACATCCTAGCTGGGAGACATGGAGGGAAGGGGCATGAGAAGACTTGAGGAGGAAGAGAACAGGGAGATGGCTGCAGAGGAAAGAGAAGGAATGCTTCTGCTAGAGGAGGAGGCTGCCTGTTTAAGGGTATCCTGGAAAGAGGAGGAGGAGGGACGTATGGGAGATGCTTCAGGTCTCTGAGCAGGGTTGCCTAAGGAAATCTGTTAAGAAGAAGCTTCAAAGGCCCCCTAATGCTCCCTTCTTTGACCTTATTTCCCTTTACTCCTCAGATGAACGCCTCACAGCTGAGGAGATGGATGAGCAGAGGCGGCAGAACGTTGCCTATCAGTACCTGTGCCGGCTGGAGGAAGCCAAGCGGTAAGCAAGGTCCAGAAAGATGGACACTTTCTGGTCTCCCTTTTCCACCCTTCCCACCCCAAGCATCTGCTCCCAAAGCAAATGCAACAGAACAGAGTCCATTCTGTGGGAGAGGGTGAGTTGGAATAGCTGTTGTTTGTATTTCTGAAGCAAATTCCAATCACATCCTTTTACTCCCTACATACTTCACTACCTATCTCTAAAATACATGTACATTCATTTATGTAACTACAATGCCATGATAATACTCAACCAAATTATTTGTAAATCTTTGGAAGATCAATACCCAGGCCATTTCCAAATTTTCTTGATTGTCAAAAAAAAAAAAACAAGAAAAAACTTCCCATAGCTAGAGCTGGATAAACAGAATAAAACAATTCTGTTTTTATAGTTACCTTATTTAAATAAGGATCTAAAAATTTTACTTATTACATTTGCTCGTATGTCTCTTAAGTTTTCTTTAATCCAGAGCAGCCTATCTCCCCTTTTCGGTTCTTTTTTTTTTTTTCTTTAAGAGATGAGGTCTTGCTCTATTGCCCAGGCTGGAGTGCAGAGGTGGCACAATCATAGCTCACCGCAACCTCAAATTCCTGGGCTCAAATGATTCTCTGCCTCAGGCTCTCAACAGATGTGTGCTACCATGCCCCACTGATTTTTTAAAAAATATTTTTTTGTAGAGACAGGGATCTCACTGTTACCCTGGCTGGTCTTGAACTCCTGGCCTCAAAGGATCCTCCCACCTCAGCCTCCCAAAGTGCTGGGATTATAGGCATTAGCCACTGCACTCAGCCAGGTTCTTTGTATCATTGACTTGCTGAAGAAACTGGGTCATTTTCCCTTTAGAACATGCTGTATTCTGGCTTTATCTATTTTCTTTCTTTCTTTATTTTTTTTAGAGACCTGTGTCTATTTGCTTTCTTGTGTCATTAAGTTCGTTCCTCTATACCCTATATGTCCTATAAATGGATGCTGGCTCTAAAGGCTTAATTCGATTTGGGTTCAACATTTTTGACAAGAAGTCTTCATTGGTGGTAGTGTGTGTTTCATTCCACATCTCATAGGGGGAATACAATGTCTGCTTGTCCCACTTTTAGTGATGCTGAGTCTGATCAGGAAGTTCAGGTAATAACCTGATCTCTGCATTGTAAAATTTCCCACTAACTCTTCAACTAATGTCTTTATCCATTGTTGGTCCTCACTAGAATCTATTATTTTATTAGGGGTCAAAATAACTATTTTCTAGTTCTGTTATTTCTTCCACAATTATTATCTGAATTGTAAAGAAGAACTTTCCCTCATCATCTTAGGGCTATTTGGGTATCCTGAAATTCAGTCTGTCCAGGAAAATCAGGATAAATACTTACTTCTTTTCTTTTCTTTTTTTTTTTTTTTTTTTGAGACAGAGTTTCACTCTTTTGCCCGGGCTAGAGTGAGTGCCATGGCGTCAGCCTAGCTCAAAGCAACCTCACACTCCTGGGCTCAGGCAATCCTTCTGCCTCAGGCTCCCGAGTAGCTGGGACTACAGGCATGTGCCACCATGCCCGGCTAATTTTTTTCTATATATTTTTAGTTGTCCAATTAATTTCTTTCTAATTTTAGTAGTGACGGGATCTCGCTCTTGCTCAGGCTGGTCTTGAACTCCTGAGCTCAAATAATCCACCCACCTCAGCCTCCCAGAGAGCTAGGATTACAGGCATGAGCCACCGCGCCCGGCCCATTTTGGATTTTTTAAGTTAGGATAGATGCTCAGAATAAGAATTATTAAGTCTGAAGATACAAACACAATTAAGGTTTTTGAAACCTAAATTTATTCAATATTTTTGTCTCTCTGCATTTGTTTATAATTGTGCAGTTTCTGAGATTTGAAAAGCCTAGATTGCATTCAATACACGTGATACAGTTTTAGCTTCAAATTAGATGAGATAATGAATCTGAAAAGAGTTTTGTCTGTGCTTGATTCGTAGATTTTTCAGTACATAATAAGTGAATGAAACCTAGGTGTGCTTTTTTCTTGCCTTTTAAAAATGGAAAAGGCAATAGGCTCCTGTAGTCTCAGCTCCTAGGGAGGCTGAGGCGGGAGGATTGCTTGAGCCTGGGAGTTCGAGCCCCGCTTGGGCAATATCCAGTTAGAAACTTGAATCTCACTGGATGTTGGTTATTCCTTTCCTTTCATGTAAGAAGTGATCTAGTTTGAGAAGTAATATGTTGGAATTTGCCGGTTGATTTACCCTTAATGTTTATTTTTGCCCATAGAGTCCTTTTATGACACATTCCACACTGTGGCCGACATGATGTACTTTTGCCAGATGCTGGCAGTCGTGGAAACTATCAACGCAGCAATCGGAGTCATTAAGTCACCGGTGATACCTTGTCTTATCCAGGTATTAAGTAGTTGAGCTCAAGGGTGGGGAATGAAAGATTTCATTATTTATCTAGTAGCTATGTCATACTTGGCTAAGAATTAGTAAAAACAATTAGTGAAAACACCTGGTTCCACTCCTGTGTGTGCATTGTTTTATCTGAACAAGAAGGAAAATTTTAAATTTCAAGGATATTTTCCAAAAGTAGACTTTTACCATATGAGGTCTATTTCATTTTTTTATAACATCCTCATGAAATCACAAATTATATAGAAAGAGCTTTAAAGCTAAGGAAATTTGATTCTCAGGTAGGAGCAGAAAAACCTGCCCTCAATTTCCTTAGAAATGTCTTGGTCTCTTCCCACCTCAGGCAGAGGACGGCAGTCAAATACCTAGGAGCCCTTTTCACTTTGTAAATGAGCAGCTTCCAAAGATTGTAAAACCAAAGAAACAGGCACAGTAAGCAAGGAACAGCAGGAACAGCAGACTGCGAGCCGGTGCGGTGCTGTGAGGCAGGAGGATTCAGATATGAGTATTATCAGATGTAGACAAGAAAATAATCATGTTTAAAGAGAACTTGACTATTTGAGGAGAAATAATAAACTAAAGAATAAGTAAGCAGATCTGAAAAGGAGACAAATAGACCTTCTATTAATGAAAAATACTGTCATCAAATTTTTAAATTTAATGGATAGTTTTTGTAGTAGATTAACACAGTGGAAGAGAAAATTCCCAACTCTTTGAGATACAGGGTGAAATAGAGAGCACAAAAAATAAATATACAGACAAAATGTCCTTGAATTGTAAGATTCAATATTGTAACAGTCAGTTCTCATACTTACCTGTACTAAATACAGTTCCAATCACAGTCTAAAAAATCTTGGAATGTGCCAAGAAAATTCTAAAGTTTTGTGGAAAAGCAGAGGTCTATCCAGGATAGTAGTAGTATTATCGATAGCTAAAATGAACAACTCGTGTCCATTGACAGGTGAATAGATAAGAAAAATGTGTTACATGCATACGGTGGAATGTTATACAGCCTTAAAAATGAAGGAAATTCTGGCACATGCTACAACATGGGTGAACCTTGAGGACAATGTGCTAAGTGGAATAAGCCAGTCACAGAAAATCACACACTGCAGGATTCTACTTATATGGGGTACTTAGAATAGTCAAAATCATTGAGACAGAAAATGAAACGGTGTTTGCCAGGGGCTGGGGGAATAGGGAGTCACTGTTTAATGGATCATAGTTTCAGTTTTAGAAATGAAAAGTGTTGTGGAGAGGGATGGTGGTGATGATTGTACAACATTACGTATGTATTCGATACCACCAAACTGTACACTTAAAATGGTTACAATGGTAAATTTTATGTTATTTGTATTTTACCACAATAAAAAAATGGAGGAGAAAAAAAAGTAAAAGGGCCAGGAATATTCATCTAAGAAGAACCCACCTTGGGAGACTTACGCTACAAGAACTTAAGATATTATAAGGATTTAGTAAAGCAAGGTGTAGTGGCTCGTGCCTGTAGTCCTGGCTACTTTGGAGGCTGAGGTGAGAGGATCGCTTGTGCCCAGGAGTTGGAGACCACCAGGAGTAGAGTGTCTATCGTATATGGGAATGCCTTACAGCAGTGACAGTGAATAGACTATAGCCACATGCATCAGCATAGATGAATCTCCGGGTCATGACTCTGAGTAAGAAGCAAGTTACAGAATAATACATTTAACATGATTTCAAAAAGTTTTTAAAACAGGCAAAATGAAACAATGTACTGTTTAGAAATACACACACAAGCAGTAACCTGTAAAGAAAAACAGGAGTAACACAGGATAGTAGTTACCTGTGGGGGGGTATCATGCT
>CAUYSK010047948.1:0-37704 GCA_963575035.1 Avahi laniger
TATATGTATTTTTAGCTGTCCAATTAATTTCTTTCTATTTTTGGTAGAGATGAGGTCTCGCTCTTGCTCAGGCTAGTCTCGAACTCCTGAGCTCAGAACGATCCGCCCACCTCGGCCTCCCAGAGAGCTAGGATTACAGGCGTGAGCCACCGCGCCCGGCCTGGACTGTCCTATTCTTGACTTGTTAGGGTCACTGAAAAACTCAGTGCCACGTCAAAGGAGAGTTTTTTTTTTATCACATTTACTTTTCTGCTGCTGTTGATAACCTGAGTCATTACATAATCCTAAACACACTCCCCAATCTGGGCTTCAGGAATTCTAGTCTTCATCTGGTTTGCATCTCACATATTTGGCTTCTTCTATAGTATATGTTTTCATACTTCCACATCAAAGCATTTTCCATTAACCTTAAGACTCCCATTTGAGCTTTTTTATTACTATACAAATGAGACCCTGTCTGTTCTTGGAAGAACTGTTAGAAATCCCCAAATCAAAAGGACTTACAAACCTTTTCATTGTGAGAAGAGGAGAAAAGTTACTTATTCTAAAATCTGTCAACAAGAGATCTGGAGGTACCTCTTCCTTGACTGAATTAATAAATTGGCCAAGCTAAAAGTGCTATCAAGAGAGACTGACAGCTACATACTGACTACCTATAGCATTGATTTCTGCTGAAATTCTAAAACCACCAAGTTGCACAATTCTGAACATGGTGGGTTTACTGTACCAGGGTCAATACCATCTGTCTCTTGGATTCAATTATCATCTCTGTGGATGACACAAATCTACTTGTCTTTGCTGTGCTTAATCCGTGGGTTCAGTCCTGTATTACTAAGGCAACCATATTTTCTGCACCAAAAATCAGGAGATACATGCACGGCCTGACAAAGGATTGTTTTTTTTTCTGATCTGTGAATTATTCATGTGAAGACTTGCAAAGATAGAAAAATTCAATCACATTTAGTTGTACTTTTAATGAATTTACTTTACTGAAAAGATATCTAGCAGATGTCTATCCGTGTCACCATCAGCATGAGCATACATTTATCCTCTGTAGCTTCCTCCAGGCTAAATTTCCTATCGTAAATGGGAATGTTGATCTTTTTTTTAATTCTGAGTAAGGTAACTTAGGGTAATGTTCAACCCATCTAATTCCTTTCTCCACACATCTGATCAGTTTTTAAATTACCATTTCTTTGAGAAAAATGCTTTTTCTCACTACTTTCTTCTAACTCTGCTGCCATAGTTGTCATATAGGCTGGTGGTTCATCAACTTGGGGAAGCTTATTAAAATGACAGATTCCTAAGCCACACCTCCACAAAGATCGATTTAATAGAGTTAGTTTAGGGCCCAGAGATTTGCAGTTTTAACAAGCTTCCAGTTGTTCCTGATGCAGGTGATCCAAACACTGTATCACACTTTGTGAAACACTGTTCTATGTGAATTACCTACTTTGGTATTTAATGTTTAAATTCAACTGTTTTGGCAAAGGTTTCTATTTTGGGCCGTAAAAGGATATTGAGGGAAAACTAAAGACTGTGATCCAACTTGAAGATAAACACACGCCTTGTACATTTAATCATAACATTAAATGAATTCGAGACACCTTCTGGCCTCATTCTGATAGCACTGCAATCTTATTGTGGGCAAAGTACCTGATGAGGGAAAAATAGCCCCTTGAGGGCTGAATCTGTATACTGAGAATCATAGTATAATAATGGTAATGGCACAAACAAAACCTACAAAGTGGACAGATGGAAGCTCATTGTAGCTTGCTTTCATTTTTATTTCAGTCCTATTTGGAATCTTTATTTATATTGCTAATGAACTGCTTATGTTCAACTAGTAGTAACTTTGGCTACCTGTGAATATCTATCTTAGCACCCAAATTTACAGAGAGGTCATAATCTTGCTTTACATTGCACCCAGTCTAACTTTGTATCCACTTTTTCATGTGTGATGATGGGAGCATCCCAGGCCAGAGGAGAACCGGATGTTGGTGAGCCTCAGTTATAGATGGAATATGAAGTGTTCTAACGTTGTGCCTCAGGAAGATACACTGCAAACACACAAATTACACATTCACAAAGCCACTTTTCAAAGCACTGGTCCATGTTCTCCTGTACTGTCTTCTCTAGGATAGGACCTATATTTTTGAAATCTTTCTCCTACCCAGCCCCAGTGGTGTCTCCAGCATCTCTCTGTATACCATTGCCCACTTGTCTTCATTGCTTACATTTCACCTCACATCCTTGTAATCACTGCGTACTCAGACAGATTTGTTTAGTGCTGTACAGGCAGCCCCGAAAGAGTAATCCTTTGCTATCATTGTTCTTACAAACGTTCCAGGATAAAATAAAAATCACTTTGAAATTTCTTGGCTGCGATAGGTTATGTTTTCCAACTCATAGGCATGCCAAGGCCTTTTGTCACCCCCTTATCTTGTATTAGTACAAAATTAACAGTATGTCCAGTGAGACTGTCTTTCTGTTCTTGTGCTTGTTGGTTTGGGGAAGACAATTACAGATATATTCCTTTTTTACTTTTCTTTATATAAATGGCAATATGCTATTCACAGCATTCTTTACTTTGTTTATTTCGCTTAATAATCTATCTCGAACATCTTTCTGTATCAGTAACATAGAGCCGCCTCTTTCTTTTGAACTGCTGCCAAGTATTGCACTATATGAATGTACAACTAATTTAACCAACTTCCTAATGAGGAATGTAAGGGTTTTTTTCTATTATAAGTAGTGCTACAATAAACATCCAAGTATACACATTATATATGCATATGCCTCTAGAATATTGAATCACAGGGTATGTGAATTTTTATATGGATATATATGGCTAAATTATACTTTGTTGAGTTTACATGCCATTGACATTTAAAGCTCTAACAGTAAAGAATTCATCCCTTATGGACAGCAGGACTCTTCCCTACTTTATACTATTTTTGACATTTTAAATTAATTTTATTTAAAATTAATATAGTTGTCCTATAAAAATTAAAACATTTTAGAGTAGGCTAAATCTCCTTTTATACCATTCCCAAATATAGTCTAATTAGTTAGTCCTGCTCTCAAAGTAATTACTATTTTAAGTGTGCATGCTATAGCATGTATTCTTCTTGACTCTTGTGTATACATTTGAAATACATAAATAAATAAAGCTATAGAAGATACATAGTATTACTTTGTGGTTTGAATATTTTACATAAATGGTATCATTATATATATATTATTTTGCATCTTTTTTTGACTTAGCAATACATTCTGGAATTCTCTCTACCTTGATCAATACAAAAAAGGTATATTTCTTGCTCAAGCTACATGTCCATTTAGGGTTGTTGGAGGGCTCTGCTCATTGAAATCACTCAGGGACTCAGGGTGCTGGAGCATTCATCATTTTAAACATTGACAGTCTCTATGGTAGAAGGAAAGAAAGTTCTTCAGAGTTTCCTGCTTGTCACTGAAGTAACGACTCACTAGCCAAAACTAGATACATAGCCCCAACAAACCACAAGAGAACCACTGAGTGCAGTCCTACTGTGTGCCCAGAAGGAGAAGAGAATTGGATAACAGTGAATAACACTAATGACTCTAATTATGAGAAGTAAAATTGATGAGTCACAGGGTATACCCATTTTTCATTTTCCCATGGACACTGCAAAATTACACTCTAAAGTGGTTATATCAATTGGCATTCCACCATCAGACTATGAGCTTATATACCTACCCATATCCTTCTCAGCACTTGTTATTAACATTTTTTTTTTAGTTTTTGCAGCCTGATGAGGGAAAAACAGTGTTGATATAATTTGTATTTTTCTGATTGGTGGAGGAGTTGGGCATCTTTTCTTTTGTATTAGCCATTTGTATTTCCTCTTGTGTAATTTATATATTAATATATATTCACATCCTTGGCAATTTTTCCATTAAGTAGTTCATTATATTGTTATCAATTTGCATAAGTTCTTTATGTATTCTGGACAAGAATCCTTATCTGTTATGTATGTTGCAAATTTCTTTCCAAGATTGTCACTATGTTAATTTAAGTCCATTTTTTTTTTATTGTTCTCCAGGGGCACAGAAAACAATTGCTTTGAATCTCTCACATAAAGTTCCTTGAAACATTTGAACATAGTCATCAAATCATCCCCTTGCTTTCTCCTCTTTGAGCTCAATAGCTCTGATTCCTTTAACCTATCCTCATAAGACTTGGATTCCAATTTCTTTAATCAAATTTCCTCTTTGTCCACACTTTACTAGAATAATGGCATACTATACACTCCATACACTTGTAAACTGTATACCAGGCCTTTTTTCTTTCTTTCTTCTCTTCTTAATTAGTAGCTAAAAAGCTTAAAGATAAACTTACTTTCCACCAACAGAAAGGACATATGTCTTGATAGTTTGCATTATTTGAATCCTATTTCTTGCCCTTTCATGTACCCACACTTGTTTATCTTTCTTCTTTGCTATATATTCTTAATTTACATCATATTTTATTTTGTGTCATTGTAAGGTGCCTAATTATTTTTCCGGGAAAAGATGAGGTATAAATAAATGGGTAAGGAGGTGCGGGTGGGGAAAAAATAGAGAGAGAGGGAGAGAGGGAGAAAGAGAGAGAGAGAGAGATGACACATTTATGATAAACAGGACAATTTCTCAGAACGTTTTTAGTTGAAATTTACCTCAGTATTTGGTTGGATATTTTTTTACCACAACAGCTTTATGCTATAGATTCTGCTAAATTCTGATCCTTTCCATCCTTCCCTGTCTTTTTCTTTTACGCAGGTGCCTAACCATCAGTCCATCCTAAAAGTAACAATTTGTATTTTTCCTTTTTAAGTTTCATCCTGTGTCTATAGTGACATTTCCCTAAATTGGTTAAGGTCTTTTTGAATTCAGTTCTGTCTTTGAGAATAGTAAGCAACTCCTGTGTAATTCAATATCATCTGCAAACTTGATGAGTTTTTCCTCAAACATATATCTCGGGCAAAATTGTGCACTTAAAGACAATCGCCATCTTGGTAGTTTGATTAGAACTTCATTGTTTTCTGATTGCCAAGGGTTTCTAGTGGCATAGTTATTTATTTCCGTCCTAGTTTGCAACATTAAGTAGTGTTCATGCTAAGCAGAAATCATAAAACAACAGTGCCCCTTGCAAGATAATGCACCCAGGCCTGCTGAGAACAACTAAGGACTCCAGAAATCTTGCAAATGAATTTGTATGACTGTCACCTCTCACTCCAGGTAGTGCCGGGGTCTAATCCTATAGCAGATACTGTGCCTTCTTTTTAAAAACTCATGATACAGCCATCACTATTGCTCCTCTTGTCTATGTCCATCACCCAAACCTTGTGCCAGTTAGCTGCCTCAGTTACCTTTCTACTATGAGTTCACATTAGAATGTGGTTTTTTTTCAGTGTTGTTCCAATAAGAAGAAAATTGAAGCAGACAGATTTCAGCTTGCGATAAGCAAAAACATTCTTACAATTGAGGTTTGTTCCAGCAATGGAACAGACTGTCTCTGGAAGTAAATACCTCCCCAGAGGTACTCAAGCAGAGGTTTGGAAAGCTTCTATTTTCCCCCTAATTATACCATCTGTCATCATTAAAACCAATTAATTAAAATTTTTAATCAAAATATCTATTGTGTTTTTTTGCTGAATATACATGAATATTGTAAAACATTAAAGCAGTGCAGAGAAAATGAAAGCCTCCTTTATTATCTCAAGCCCCAGGGATCCCCAGGGTTAACAATTCCATGTATATTCTTCCAGACTTTTAATTTGTCTTTATAGACATATTGGTTTTTACACAAATGAGACAAGATTATATATACTTTTTACAAGCTGTTTTGTCTACTTAAAAGACTTAGATATCTTTCCATGTCAATAATAAATATTTTTGTATTATAACTTTATATTAATTCTGTTAATTTACAGAGCATATGCCAAATTCAAAATCACAAAGAATCAGAAAGAGTTAAAATGAGAGCATACTCTGCATACTATTTGTTAACATTTTATTACAAAAATTTTCAAACATCCAGAAAATTCAAAGAAGTGTACAGTGAATCCCTATATTCTCACTACCTTGATTCTGCAATTGTTAACATTCTGTTTGCTTTCTCACCAACTCATCTTAATTTCAATCATTTTCAAACTAAATTACAGTAAAATTTATCCCTAAGTACTCTGGTATGCCTATTTTCAACTATAGTCTAATATTTGCTTATGGCTATTTAATTAGATAAAATTCATAGACAGTCAAACACATATATTTAATTATTTAACCATATATTGAGCTTTTAACAAATGCACATACCCACGCAAGCCAAGCCCCTATCAAGATCAATACTTATCACTACCAGAAGTTCTTGCTCTATGCTATTTTGTAGTGTGCCTTTTTTAGTTAAAACCCTATTGTGATCATTATTTGTTGCAAATACAGATCTCATTTATTTTTTTCATTATAAACATAAAGCATGCCTATGCTGAAAATTCAAAAGGTCTTTTTCCCTCCAAGTGATGACATTGTATAAACAATAGTGTTCTGAAACTTGGTTTTACTTTTTCATTTTACAATGTATCTCGGACATCTTCCCATACCAGTACATACTGAGCTACTAATCCTTTCAAGTATATAATATTCAGTAGTAGGTATGTAACATCATTTATATAACCAGCCCCTATTGATGAACATTTGAGCTATTCAGTTTTTCAATACTGCAAACAAGGTTACAATGAAAAACTGTATCGATATTCACCTCCCACTTATTTTATTGTATCCTAAGGACAAATGCCCAAACATGGGATAACAAGACTTTCAGGCAAAATTCACTTCCACACACATTCTACACACCTAAAAAGCAGTGTATGTGATTTCTATTATTTGAATGTATGTTTTGGGGGATTTCTACAGCTGGCAAGCTAAAGCTTATATTCTAAAATTGGGGAGCCAAGGATGGAAAACTAACCTGGGGCTTCTGGCCTAGGAATCCAAGCATCACAAAGCCAGGGACAAAGGGAACTGAGACAATTTTGGTAATAATAATAATAGACATCTGAAAACAATATTTCATGAGCCCCATAAAGGAAACAATGATGTAGGAAGATGTATAATTATCAAGGGAATTCATAAAGTGCAGAAATTTAGAGCAGTGGTTCTCAAACTTGAGCTCACTTCAGAATCACTTGCCAGGTTTGTTAAAACACATATTGCTGAGCCATATCCCGAGTCTGATTCAGCAGGTCTTTGATGGGACCTTAGACTTTGAGTTTCTAACTGGTTGTCAGGTAATACTCATGCTGCTGGTGCAGGGATTACACTGAGAAGCCCTGATCTAGAGGACACAGATTAGAAAGGTAACTGTCATATATTTCAGCCTATATTGGCGAAAATATTGTTCCAACTTTTCACTTGGCCCATATGGACAAATCCGTGTAGGTAGAGATCTAACGATAACTATTTCTTTCAACTTTTGTTTGAATTGCCTTTTTTCCATGTGTTTGTGAAACCAAGCCAATTTCCCTTTAATCTCTGCTCCCTTAATGTTCCATATCTCTCAATCTCCATTAGAGGACCGATATTAGAAATTTAAAATTTAATGAAAAACATCTTCAGTAACTGAATTTATCAAGTAACCATATCTGAAATGTACATACAGATCTTTATCACATATGTCTGCATAGAGCCAAATTAAACAAAATGTACAGATTTAATATGTGTAGTGGAAAGTTGAATTAACTACCTTTTCTCTGGATGCAATGCATATTAATTCTGTTAATTTACAGGGCTACATGCCAAAGTCAAAAACATACTGAATCAGAAAAAGCAAATTAAAAGTATAGATGCTTGTGTATGCACACACACACTATTCCTCAGGGCTGTTTAACTTTTGAGACATCAAATTCAGTAGCCTTTTAGGAACGTGCCACATCCATATGCCACAAAATTTCTTGTAAACCATCTATGTAAAATTAATGCAACCATCTATAAAATTAATGCAAGGTTACATGCCGAATTCTTCTATTTATCTTATTTTTATACTATTGACATTTAAATAAAACTAAACCTCACTTCTAAACAGGAACCAGAGTCCTATAATACCATAAATCCAAATTTCAATCAAAAATCACTCATAAAAAAATCAGGAAGATATCTAAATGAATGAAAAAGGATGATGAATAGATGTCAACACTAAGAAGTGTAAAGTGAATCCCTATATTCTCACTACCTTAATAGGTAGCCAAAATAATAGCAGATTGTACCACTCAAAAGTACACGTTTACAATATTTACTGAACACCCACTATCTCCTATTCACTAGGTGCTGGGAGTACAAAGTAATTAGGCAAATGTTCCTGACATTGAGAAATTCACAGTCTAATGGGGGAAACTGATTATAAATAAATAACTACAAAACTATACAAGAAAGACCATCATAGAAGCATGAAGGAAATCTTGTGGAATGAGAAAAGAATGAACACTATTTTTTCTACAGAAATTAGAATGATCATCATAAAGACTGTGACATGTTAATTAGGTCTTGAAGGAGTTTCCTAGTAAAAAAGATAAGACGGGCCATTTCAAGCAAAGGGATTTGTGCACGGCCATAAGTTTGAGGTTATGAAAGGGCTTAATGGGTTTAGGGGACAGCAAGAAATTTAGCATGGCTGGGTTCTAGGTGAGAGGGACAGAAGTGGTGGAAGAAAAAGCAGGAGTTGTGGGCACGAACTACATTATGAAGGATTTTGGAATCCATGCTAAAGAGTTGGGGCATTATAGTGAGTGGCGAAAGTTTGAAAGGCAGGGTGTGTCTGTTAGAGCTACAACATTTTATTCCACCTTTCTAAGTGCTTCATTAATTTATTCATTAATTCTATAAACATATGGTGAGAATCTACTATGTGAAAAGCGCTGTACCAAATGACTTTGAGAACTATAAAGTTGAATCAGATACATTCAAGTCAACACATTCCCTAAGCTCGTGTGCTAGTGAATTGCTCTTGTACAAAAAGAGCTTGACCAAAGACAGAGAGAGTGCTTTGGACTGAATCAAGTCCCCCCAAAATTCTCATGCTGAAACACTAACACCTAGTGTGACTGTATTTGTAGATAGGGCTTTTAGAAGATAATTAAGATTAAATGAGGTGACAAGAGTGGAGTCCTAATTTGATAGAATCAGTGGCCTTACAAGAAGAGGAAAAGATCTCTCTCTCTCTCCTTATCTCTCTATGAGCATGTAGGAGGCTGTCCATAAGAGAGGAGAGAGCCCTCACCAGAACCCGATCAAAATGGCACTCTGGTCTCAGACTTCCTGCCTCCAGAATAAATTTCTGTTGTTTAAGCCACCCAATCTATGTTAAGTGGTATGGCATCTTGAGCAGACTAAGGAGTGGGGAGGGGGCAGGTACTGCTGAGCTGATTTTACACAGGAGTAAGACAAGACTTCTGAGCTCATCTATGCCAAATGTCTACTATGTGTAAGAATAAATTCTACAATATCCCTTAGCTTGAAGCTATTCATCCAGTGATAAAGGACTAACTACATAATGAGGCAGCTCATTCCATAATGGATACCTTTGGTAGTTATAAAAGTCTTATACCAAGATGTACTGTCTGCCTCTAATAGCCACTGGTCCTTCATTTTGCTCTCTAAAGCCACCCAGCACAAATTGGTAACTGCTAGCTCTAAGAAGCATCAAATATTCATTTTAAAAGCTGAGACTTTTTTCAACAACTTTACATTTATAAACTGATCTGAAGTTGAAGATTTGTGCTTCTCCTGGGAGCCATAGTTGGAAAATGTAAACTGATTAAGAATTCCTACCAGAAAATTTACCTTAAGTCACTTACCTGATGTCTGCCAACATGGATTCCTGCAACAGCTGCTGCTGCATCTGGGCTATGTACTATCTGATGATGACTTATGGGTTGAGGCTCCAATAGGCTGAAGTTCCTCCATCTCTCCAAGAACTCGCAGTATTGATACAGCATGCTGTAGCATGAATGCATTTTCTTATTACAACAAAGTCCTTTCTTTGCACATAAAAGAATGGAGGTTTATTTGGATTATAAAATATGGTCTAATAGAAATACCCTAGATTATTGGTCAGAAAAACTGGGCTCTCCTTTTACATCCACTTAGAAATCACTGCGTGATTTGGGAAAGCATCCTGGCACCTCTATACCTCAATTGCTACATCTCTAATATGTGAATATCATTTGCCTTTCAATCATTAATATGTGGTGAAAATAAAATGAAAAGTTCTTAACAAATAGTTTACACAGTTCTAAAACTTCTTTGGAGACTTCCATTTCTGGTTAGATGTAGCAGACATGCTTTTCTCTATTCCTTCCACTAAGTCCAACTTTATATATGAACATCATATAAAACAAACATAAGAGACTCAAAACAAGAGAGGAGAAGGCAGACTGACTTAAAACCTCAAGATCTAAAGAACAATAAGGTGATGAATTCTCTAGGTTTCCTTTTTGCTTCATATATCCTAGACTAGGGCCCAGACAAAACAAAACTTAATAGTAGCTTGCTTTCTCTAGCTCGAAAACAAACAAACAAACAAACAAACAAAAAACAGAAAAGGGGCAGCATAGCAAGACAAAAATTTTAGGCAATAAATACTATATTCCAGCCAAACATCATAGAAAACACTGTGGTCCTATAAATATGCACACACACCAGCAAAGGCCATGCTAGCCACACTGTAATAAGGTGCCTCAAACACACTGCTAGGGTGTTTAAGAGAAGGCCAAGTATGGAGCTTAGATTTCATCCCTGCAGAGCAATTAGTGAGATTCTCCCTATCAACTCTTGCCACCTCAGTGTCAGTGTGTGGAGACTATGTGTGGAACCTGAATTTCCACCTCCATCTGGCAGTAACAAAGCACAGCTCCCCCATCCCACTTAGATGGTGTCAGAAAGAATCCTAGAGAAGAGTCAAGACTTTCACCACTACCCAGTGTTACTGAAACCACCATCTGGTGGTGTCAGTGAAAATCACATCGGAGGGCATTAATCTTCCTATCCAGGGAGGTATAACTGTAGACCTAGTGGAGAACCAGAACTATCACTCTCACTCAGCAGTAATGGAGAGCCCCCCTTAAGTATGAATGAAAGCCAAGTAGAAAAACTGTATTTCTACTTCTGCCTGGCACTAATGAGATAGCATCCCTCCTTCCTCTGCTGGAGCAGTCTTAGAGACCAGATAAAGGAGGTTTAAATAGGAACCAGAGTCCTATAATACCACAAATCCAAATTTCAATCAAAAATCACTCATAACAAAAATCAGGAAGATATCTAACTGAATGAAAAAGGATGATGAATAGAAGTCAATACTAAGATAAGAGAGATATTAAAATAATCTGACAAGGGCTTTAAAATAGCTATCATAAAAAATGCATCCAAAAGCAGTTAGGAACATACTTGAAACAAATGACAAAATTAGTAAGTCTCAACAAATAGAAAGAAAATGTTAGCAAATAAATAGAAAATATTAAAAAAATCATCAATGTTGTAGGGTACAAGATCAACACATAAAAATTCTATCCACTAAAAATGAATAATCTGAAAAGGAAATTAATAAAACAATTCCATTTACAATAGCATCATAAAGAATAAAAATCATAGGAATAAATTAACCTGAGATGTAAAAGATTTATATATTGAAAATTACAAAATATTACTAAAAGAAATAAAGACAAGCTAAATAAATACAAAGCCATCCAGTGTTCATAGATTAGAAGATTTAATATTAAGATGTCAACATTCCCCAAAGGAATCTATAGATTTAATGCAATACCTATTAATAACCCAGTAGTCTTTTTTTTTTTTTGGTCAGAAATGGAAAAGCTGAAACTAAAATTCAAAACGGAATTGCAGGGGAGCCAAATAAACAAACAATCTTGAAAAGAACAAAGTTGGGGGACTCACGTGTTCCAATATGAAAACTTACTACAAAGCTATAGTAATTGAAGCAGTGTCTTACTAGCATAAGGAGAAACATATATATTAATAGAATAGAATAGAGAGTCTAGAAATAAACCCTCAAATTTATGGCCAATTTTCAACAAGGGTGCCAAGACCATTCAACGGGGAATGAACAGTCTCTTCAACAAATGATGCTGTGACAAATGAATGGCAACATACAAAAGAATGAAGTTGGACTCTTACCACACGTTATATACAAAAATCAAGTCAACGTGGATCAAAGACAAAAATATAAGAGCTAAGGACATAAAACTCTTAGAAGAAACCATAGGAGTAAATGTTCATGACCTTGGATTTGGCAATGGTTTCTTAGATATGACATCAAAAGCACAAACAATAAAAGAAAAATAGATACATTAGACTTCATTAAAATTAAAAATATTTGTACATCAAAAGACACAATTAAGAAAGTGAAAATACAACCCATAGAGTGGAAGAAAATATACACAAATCATGTATCGGATAAGGGTGTGGTATCCAGACTACATAAAGAACGCTTACAACTGAAGAACAGAAGGACAAAAGACCCAGTTAAAAAGTGGTCAAAGGACTAGAAGAGAAATTCATCCAAAGAAGATTTACAAATGGCAACAAGTATACAAAAAGATACTCAGCATCATTGGTCATTGGAGAAATGCAAATCAAAACTACAATGAAATACTTCACCCCCACTAGGATGGCAAAGAGGAGGAGGAGGAACAAGAAGAGAAGGAGAAGACAACAATTAACAAGTGTCTGTGACTATGTGGAGATATAGGAGCACTCATACATTACTGGTGGAAATGCACGAAGGTGCAGCTGCTATGAAAAAACATTTGGCGAGTTCTCAAAAAGTTAAACATAGAAATATTACGTGATCCAACACTTCCAATCCTGGATATATATGAAAAGAACTAAAAAAATATGTTCAAACAAAAAGTTGTATGCAAATTTTTTCATAATAACCAAAAGGTGAAAACAACGCACATGTTCATATAGTGACAAATGGATAAATAAAATGTGACATATCCGTACAATGGAATATTATAAAATTTGAGCAAATAATGACTGAAAACTTGCCATATTTGACAGAAGACCTAAACCTAGAGATTCAAGAAAATTTTCAAACCCCGAACAGGGTAATCCCACAAAATCCACACCAAAACATTATGGTCAACCTTCTGAAAACTAATGACAAAATTAAACTTGAAAAGGATCAAAGAAAAATGACAACTTATTAGCAGACATCAATAGTTACATTAAATATAAATGGCCTAATGACATCAATTAGAAAAGGGATTGACAAACTGGAATGGAAAACATGCTATCTGAAAGAGATTCACATTACATATAAAGGTATAGGCAGATAGAAAGTAAAATAATGAGAAAAGATATACAAAAATTAATGAAAGAAAAGGAAGAGTGGATAATCACATAGACTTCAGAGCAAAGAAAATTACCAGAAACATAGACAGACATTATATGACAATTAAAGGATCAATTCAACAAGAAGACATAGCAATCTTTAATGCATATGCATCAAATGACACAGCTGCAAAATATGTGAAGCAAAAACTGATAGAACTGAAAGGTGAAATAGTTAAATTCACAATTATTGGAAACTTCAACATCCATCTCTCAACAATTGATAGAACGACTGGACAGAAAATTAACAAACATATAGAAGAACTCAATAACATCATCAAACAACAGGATCTAATCAACATGTATGGAATACTCCACCCAAAAATCACAGAATACATACTGTTTTTAACTGTTCACAGAATTTATAACAAAGTAGATCATATCCTGGACCATAAAACAAACCTCAACAAATTTAAAATAATTGAAATCATACAAAATGTTTTCACTGACAAAATGGAATTATATTATAAATCAATAACAGAAAGACAACAAAAATCTCCAAATACTTGGAAATTAGACAATAGAATTCTAAATAATGCATGAGTCAAAAAGTAAGTTTCAAGTGAAATAGAAAAATACATTGGAAAATAAAAATGATAAGTCAAATTTTGTGAACTGGAGCTTAAGCAGTGCTGAGGGGGCTATTACAGTACTAAATACTTATATTTCAAAAAAGGCAAAGACTGAGATCAATAATCTAAGCTCCCATCTCAAGAAACTAGGAAAAGAAGAGAAAAATAAACCCAAAGCAAGCAGAAGCAGACATAATAAAAATAAAAGCAGAAATCAATGAAATTGACAACAAAATATTAATGAAACAAGGAGCTGGTTCTTTGAAAAGATGAATAAAATTGACAAACTTCTAACAAGACTGACAAAGAAAAGAAAGAAGTACAAAGTGTGAATATAGGAATAAAATCAAGTATATCACCACAGACCATGCAGACATCATAAGGATAAGAGAATACTACAAATAACTCTACACATATAGGTTAAACAACTCAAACGGGACTAATTCATCAAAAAACATAAACTACCTCAACTCACTCAAAATGAAATACAGTCATCCCTCAGTCTATGTGGGGGATTGGTTCCAGGATTCCTTGAGTATATCAAAATCCAAGCATACTCAAATCCCACAGTCAGCCTTGTGGAATCTGTACATACAAAGTCAGCCCTCCGTACACATGGGTTTTGCATCCCATGAATACTGTATTTGGTTGAAAATAATCCACATATAAGTGGACCCATGCAGTTCAAACCCATGTTGTTCAGGGTCAACTGTAGATAATTTGAATAGCCCTATATCTACCAAGGAAATTAAATTCTTAATTTAAAATACCCCCTGCCAAATTTCCAGGCCCATGTTATTTCACTGGAGAATTCTATCAAACTTTTAGAGAAGAATTTTTGCCAATTTTACATAGTCTCTTCCAGAAAATAGAAAAGCAGAGGAGGGAATTAATTTTATTAAGCAACTATTACCTTAATATCAAAATAAGACAAAGCCAATACAAGAAGAAAAAAATTACAGAGCAGTATCCCTTATGAATCTAGGCCCTTGTTGAAAACACCTTTCCTCTAACAAATTCCAAAAATTCAACAAAATATTAGTAATAAAATTCAGCAATATAAAAAAGGATTATCCACCATGATCAAATGGAGCTTATACAGGGATGCAAGTCTGGTTCAATATTTGAAAATCAATCAGTGTAATCCACCATATTACCAGGCTAAAACAAAGAGATCACGTGATCAATTAATGCAGAAAAAACATTTTACCAAAATCAATACCCATTCATGATTAAAACAATAAATCCCCAAAAAATAGAAGCAGAAGGAAATTTCCTCCACTTGATAAAGAGCAACCATATAAACACTAAAGCTAACCTTGTAATTAATGGTGAAAGACTGAATGCTTTCTTCTAAAGGTGGGAATAAAGCAAGATTGTCCACTCTCACCACTCTTATTCAACATAGTACTGAACATTCTAGCCAGTGCAATAAGGAAAGAGAAGGACATTTTAAAAATACACATTGCAAAGGAGGAAATAAAACTGTCTTTATTTGTGGACCACTAGATGATATCTGTAGAAAAGCCAAGGAATCTACAAAAATCTCTTAGAACTAATAAGTGAGTTCAGCCAGATCAAAGTATATAAGATAAACATAGAAAAATCGGACATATTTCTATATACTAGTAATGGACACATATGTGGCCACCGAAATTATAAATATAGTACAATTTATAATCATTCAAAAATAAATTACTTAAGTATAAATATAAAAAGTGTCTAGTACTAAAAACTGACAAAAAATTTTAAAAAGACCTAAATAAATGTAGATAAATGCTGTGTAGTTGGATTAGAAGACTCAGCAAAATAAAGATATCTATTTTTCCAAATTGATGTACAGGATAAATTTCTATCAAATTCCTATCAAATATCAGCAAGATTCTTTGTAGATATAGACAAGATTATTCTAAATTTACATGGTGTCTTAGTCCATTCAGGCTGCTATTACAAAATACGTTTGACTAGGTAATTTATAAATAACAGAAAGTTACTGCTTATGGTTCTGGAGAGTGTGAATTACAAGATCAAGGTGCCAGCAGATTCAGTATCTGACGAGGATTTGCTCTCTGCTTCAAAGATGGTACCTTTTTGCTGAGTCTTCACATGGTGGAAGAGGCAATCAAGCTCCCTCAGATCTCTTTTATGAGGACACTAATCCCACTCATGAGGGCTCTGTCCTCATAACCTAATCACTTCCCAAAGACCTTACCTCTTAATAATTTTGGGATCAGGTTTCAACATACAAATTTTGGAGATAAACACATTCAAGCTATAGTATATGAAAAGCCAAAGAAACTAGAAGAGATAAAACAATTTTGAAAAAAAGAAATAGAGTGGAGGAATCACTCTATCTGATTTCAAGACATATAGTCATAGTAATTAAAACTGTATGATATTGGTTTAGGGATAGACACATAGATCAATGGAATAGAATATCTTGGGTGACCAGGTCTGTTGACAAAGAGCAGTAATATTTTTAAAGGAATCTTTTCTTCTGAGAAGTAGGTCTCAAGAGTGGGCTTAAAATACTCAGTAAACCATGCTGTAAACAGATGTGCTGTCATCCAGGCTTTGTTGTTCCATTCATAGAGCACAGGCAGAATAGAGTTAACATAATTCTTAAGGGTCCTAGGATTTTCGAAATGATAAATTAGCATTGGCTTCAGCTTAAAGTCACCAGATGCATTAGCCCCTAATGAGAGAATCAGCTTGTCCTTTGAAACTTTGAAACCAGACATTGACTTCTCTTCTCTAACAATAAAAGTCCTAGATAGAATCTACTTCCAGTAGAAGGCTGTTTAATCAACATTGAAAATATGTTGTTTAGTGTAGCCACCTTTATCCGTTATTTTAGTTAAATCTTCTGCATAACTTGCTACAGTTTGTGCATCAACACTTAACTGCTTCACCTTGCACTTTTATGTAATGGAAATGGCTTTTTCCCTAAACCTCATGAACCAACCTCTGCTAGCTTCCAACTTTTCTTCTGTAATTTCCTCACCTCTCTCACCCTTCATAGAATTGAAGAGAGTTAAGGCCTTCCTTTGGATTAGACTCTAGCTTAAGAGAATGTTGTGGCTGGTTTGATCTTCTATCGAGACCACTTGAACTTTCTCTATATCAGCAATAAAGCTGTTTTGCTTTCTTATTATTCCTGTTTTCACTGGAGTAGCACTTCTAACTTACTGTCAGAACTTTTCCTTCACATTCACAACTTGGCTAACTGTTGGGTACAAGAGGACTAGCCTTCAGCCTATCTTGGCTTTTGGCACACCTTCCTCACTAAGCTTAATCATTTCTACCTTTTTATTTAAAGTGAGGGATGTGCAACTCTTCCTTTCACTTGAACGCTTAGAGGCCATTGTAAGGTCATTAGTTGGTCTTTTTTTAATATTGTTGTCTCTCAAGGATTAGGCAGGCCTGAGAATAGGGAGAGAGATGTGGGAATGCCAGTCAGTGGAGGTAAGAATGTACACAACATTTGTTGATTAAGTTTGCCATCTTATATGGGAGTGGTTTGTGGTACCTCAGAACAGTTACAGTAGTAACACCAAAGATCACTGATCACAGTTCACCATTACATATATAATAATAATGGAAAACGTTGAAATATTGCAACAATTACCAAAATGTGACACAGAGACATGAAGTTCGTATATGCTGTTTAAAAAATGGTGCTGATAGGCTTACTTGACATAAGATTGTGATGAACCTTTAATTTGTAAAAGCATGCAATATCTGCAAAGTGCAATAAAGTAAAGAACAATAAAATAAGGTGTGCCTGTACTTGATATTCTCTGTATTTTTTATAACTCAAGTGAATCTACAATTATCTCAAAATAAAAAATTTAATTAAAAATGATAGGCTACACAAATGCTACAAATAATAACAGTCTTTTTGACATTTTATAAGATTTTAAGGAGAGCTCTTTTTTCTCCTCCAGAATTCTTCTGTTTAAGAAAACTCTAAAGAAATATGAAAAATTATTCTAGAACCACAATTGTAAACCTTCCAGTCAAAACACAGGAAGAACAAATCAACTAACTAAATATATATATTGAGAACCCAGCATGTGATGTATATTGCAAAGGATTATAGAAAAATCTAAGACGCAGGCTATAGTTTTGAGCAGTTTACAGTCTAAACGTGTACATAAGAAATGATGCAATTTACATAAAACCATATTTCATCAGTTCTAATATGCCCATTTTTTCATGTTAACTTTTTGAAATCAGAGTGGAATCTTGGAGTCAATGAAATGCAGTAGACAAAAAACAATATGTGACATGTGACAAGGGAGTAGGATAGGCATACAGTCCTCATAATAGTTCAGAGGTTAAATCATTGTAATCTGAAGTAGTAAGGGAAGCCTATACAGATGAGGTGAGAATGAACTTGGCCTAATGCATAGGTAATAGTACAATGTACAAATGATAGGCAGGTAAGTGGTTGAAATGGAAAAGCAAAGACAATGGAGCCGATGGTAAGGTATGGCATAAGAAAGAACTGGTAATTGAGAATATGCACATCACATTTCAGGTAACAGGCCATGAGTCAGTTTGGCTTGATTAGAGAATACATTGAAAGGAAAAATGAAGGAACTTCTCCTTCTAATAATTGTGTAATTGCTACCGATGGCTCTTACTTGAGAAATATTTAAAAACCATCTTAAAAGTATCAAAATCCAAACTAAATAGAAATTACATTTCAAAATCAGGGAGAAAGCAATAGCCCAGAGAGGTAAGCCTAGCACTGAAAGTTGCTTTTGTCCTGATGTCTTTTGACAGTCATAAAAAATAGCTATGAAATTGAGTAGTGGTTTTGGCAGTGTCAGAGCATGAGGGGGCCCAAAGTCAAAGCCCCATACCAAACAAAGGAGACATTCTGAAAAACTCCTGTTGTCCAATTAGCTTGGATCCCAAAAGGCTACATCCTCAGGGCAAAGGGGAACTGGACTTGCCCTTCCACAGACTTGCAACTCATTTCATGAGTGATCCAGGAAACCTCATGCCATGAACTTAGGTCAATATGGTCCCAAATTATTAATGCACCCTGGTACCTGACAGAAGCAAATAAAAATCTTCTCTGGTGAGAGTACATTTTTCCTCAACCTTGAATTATTCTTATTATTAATAATAACTATTAAGATGTAATTTTTAGCCTACAGTGAAAGACAAACAGGCACAATAGAAACAATATATCATTTGGATGAACCAGCAGAAAAACAGCAGAAATAGGCCTATACAACCTCAGATTTTATATTAATCAGCCATAGACTATAAAATATATATGTTTACTATTCTTAAAGAAATAAAACACAAGCATGACTATTTCTGCATGGCATGGCATATAAAGCCATAAAAAGTGATATCATAGATATGAAAAAGAACCAAATATAATTTCAGAACTAAATAATTAAATATCAAAATTAGAAGCTCTTCAGCAGGCGTAACAGCAGATTAAATATAGCAAAAGAGAGATTGATGTACTTAGAATTCAAAACATAGTATTTGGAATGCAGCAAAATGATGGAATATATGAGGAGAGGATAAGGAAAAGAGAAGAAAGAGATGATTTGACTTATGATTAATTGGAACACAAAAGGATAGAAGAGAGAGGCAGAGGTAATATTTGAGCAGATATAGTTGATAATTTTCACAAACTAATGAAAAAACCCAATTCATAATTTTTTAAGTCCTAGAAATATTAAACAAGATAAATATAAAGAAAGCCACACCTGAAAATATCATAGTAAAATTGCAGTAAGTAAAGAGAGACAATCTTGAAAGTAGCCTGAATTTAAAAGGGCAGATTATCATCAAAAGTGCTAATGAGACTGACAACTGATGTCTCAAAAGCAACAGAAGAAATCAAAGACAATGAAATGATAACATCAATTAGATTAAAGATAAGTACCAATGTAGAAATCTGCAGTCAGGAAAAAATCACTTAAAAATAAAGATTATATAAAGACTTTTTCAAGCAAACAAAAACTAAGATGTCCATTAGCAGATCTAACCTAGAACCAAAGGTGTTCTAAATGATATACTTTAGGAAAAAGGAAACAATGAAGAGCAAAGAAAGTGGTAATCATATGAGTAAATCTAAATAAACATTGATTGTCTGATACAATAATAATCGCTTGTAGGATTTTAGCAATATATAATTAAAGCACAGTAACAGTAGCATAGAAACCTGGAGGTGGGGAAACAGTTAAATCCATCTAAGAAATGATGGAAGATAAGCTTGGGTAAGAATGTTGGGGCCATATTATTAGGAAGATTAAATGCCAAAACAACAAATTAGGACCTCAATGAAAAGACAATAGATTTAAGCATTTAATGACACATGGAGAATGGTATATTAAGAAGATGAGCCTGGTCTTTTGTTCAAGTGGTTTAGAGGAAAGAAATACAGGAGACAGGGGGCCTAGCACAGTAAACTAGGTGTAAAATAAGAAATAGCACAGTAAACTACGTGTGAAACAGTGAGGACCATAACTACAGGGATGGCAGTGGGAAGTAAAAAACAGGGATAATGTGAGAGTAATTGGAAAGGAAGAGCGGATAGAACTTTGTGACTGACTGGGTGTAATAAACTGACGTAAATATGTCAAGGTTTCATAGCTGGGAAAATAGTCTGTTAATGGAAACACTTAAATCAGAAAAAAAAAGCCATTTTTACAGAAAAAGTAGCAAAGTAGTGAACTTATTTCAACACTTATTGAGTTTAGGCGAAACAACAAAGTGGAAATATCCAGCAAGGAGTTGAAGATGAAAGGTGCATGGAGACACATTAGGACCTGCAGTCATGCACATTTGGGTGTCATTTGAAACAGTGTGAGAGAATACATTCACACAGAAAAGCAGAGAGCCAAAGATTGGATGGAAGTACACACATTTGAAAAATAAGATTATGAAAGAGATCCAGCAAAATAAAAAGATAGAAAAAGAGAAATAAAGTGGAGGTGAACGAGGTAGGACAAGAGCAGGGCAGTGTATTGTCATGGAAACCAAGAGAATAAAATTTCAAAAAGATGAGGATAATCTACATTAAGGGGTACAGGCAACTGGAAGTGCAGAAGAACGGAGTCAGAGAAGAGTCTCTTAAAGCATCACCTGTTCTCTTTATATTTTCTCATCAGCTTTATCTATCTTTATTTAAGGGAGGCGAAGTCCCTTTTGAAATCCAAAGAAAACAGAAATGAATTAAAGATCATTTGTAGGTCATTTTCACTTGCAGTTTAAAATCAGCCTTCTCCAAACTTTTTGTGATGAAGCACTATTATGCTCCTCAACCAAACCAGCAGGGACAGCTGCTGCTAAAACCACAAGATACAGAAGTCTCCAAGAGCCCCCCAGAATCTATCAGGAGAGGCAAAACAAGGGAGACATCACACCAGCATTTCAGGCAGACAGTTTAGGATACGGAGCATGCTTGCGCTGTCTCTCTCTCCCCCTCTTTCTCTTTCTCTTCATTTCTTCCTTCCTTGTTTTCTTTCAATTGACAAAGAATAAACGTATATATTTACAGGGCACAATATGATGTTTTGAAATATGTATACATTGTGGAATGGCTAAATTGAGCTAAATAGCATATGTATTACCTCACATACTTAGCTTTTGTGGTGAGAACACTTAGCATCTACTCTTAGTGATTTTTGACAATACGACATGTTATTAACTAGAGTCACAATGTTGTACAATATCTTTCTTGAACTTATTCCTCCTACATAACTGAAATTTTGTATCCCTTGACCAACCCTCAACCATCTCTCAATCCACCCCAGCCCCTGGTAACCACAATTCTACTCTCTGCTTCTGGTCGACTTTTTTAGATTTCACATGTTAGTGAGATCATGAAGTATTTGTGTGTGTGTGTGTGTGTGTGTGTGTATGTGTGTGTGTGTGTGTGTGTGTGTATATATATATATTATATATATATATATACCACATTTTCTTTACCTGTTCATTTGTTGATGTATACTTAAGTTGATTCCATATCTTGGCTTTGTGAATAATGGTGCAATGAACATGGGAGTGCAAATATCTCTTTGACATACTGATTTCATTTGTTTTTGGATATATACCCAGTAGTGGGATTGCTGGGTCACATGAAATTTTTATTTTTAATATCTTTAGGAGCCTCCATACTGTCTTCCATAATAGCTGCACCAATCTACATTTCCACAAACAGTGTAAAAGTGTTCCCTTTTCTCCATACCTTTACCAAATTTGTTATTTCTCATATTTTTGATAATAGCCAATCTCATTGTGGTTTTAATTTGCATTTCCTTAATGATTCATGATGTTGAGCATTGTTTTATATATCTATTGGCCATTTGTATGTCTTCTTTTGATAAATGTCTATACAGTCCCTTTGACCATTTTCAAATTGAGTTATGTTTTCTTGAGTTGTCTGAGTTCCTTATATATGTTGAATATTAACCCCTTATCAGATATATTGTTTGAAAATATTTTCTTCCATTCCATAGTTTGTCACTTCACTCTGTAGATTGTTTCTTTGCTATACATAAGCTTTATAGATCGATGTAACACCATTTGCTACTTTTGGTTTTCTTTGTCTGGGCTTTCAAGGTCATATCGAAAAATCATTGCCTGGCCCAATGCCATGGAGCTTTTCCCCTGTGTTTTCTTCTCATAGTTTTACAGTTTCAGGTCTTATGTTTAAGTCTTTAATCAATTTTGAATTGTTTTTTGCATATAGTATGAGATAAGGATCTAATTTCATTTTCATTTCATTCCATTCTTTTGCATATGGGTATTCCATTTTCCCAGCACCACTTACTGAAGGGACTTTCTTTTCCCCATTCCGTGCTCTTGGCAACTTTGTCAAAAATCAATTGCCCATAAATTCATGGATTTATTTCTGGGCTCTCTATTCTATTTTGTTGGGATATTTGTCTGTTTTTACGCCAGTATCATTCTACCTTGATCACTATAGCTTATGAGTATATTTTGAAGTCAAGTAGTGTGATACCTCCAGCTTTAATCTTTTTGCTCAAGATTACCTTGGCTATTCAGGGTCTTTTGTGGTTCCATATGAATTTTAGAATTGTTTTTTTCATTTCTATGAAAAATATCATTGGAATTTTCATAGAGATGGTATTGAATCTGAAGATCACTTTGGGTAGTATGGACATTTTAACAATACTAATTCCAAACCATGGACACAACATATTTCCATTTATTTCTGTCTTCTTCAATTTCTTTCATCAATGTACTATAGTTTTCAGTATACAGGTCTCTCATTTCCCTAGTTAAATTTATTCCAAAGTATTTTTTGTATTTGTATTTTTTTGTAAACAGGTTTTTTTTTATTTCTTTTTCAAATAGTTTGTTGTTAGTGTATAGAAATACTATTAATTTTTATATGTTGATTTTGTGCCCTACAGCTTTATTGAATTTTTTTATTGGTTTTAATAGTTCTTTGGTGATGTATTGAGGGTTTTCATACATGTGATTATGTCATAAGCAAATGGAAACAATTTCACTTCTTTCTTTCCAATTGAGAATCCTTTCATTTCTTTCTCTTGCCCAATTTCACTGGCTAAAACTTCTAGTACTATGTTGAATAGAAACGGCAAGAGTGGGCATCCTTGCCTTCTTTCTGATCTTAGAGAAAAAGCTTTTGTCTTTTCACTATTGAGTATATTAGCTATGGCCTTGTTATATATGGCCTTTATTGTATTGAGGAGCATTCATTCTAAATCCAATTTGTTGAGAGTTTTTATCACAAAAGATGTAGAATTTTTTCAAATATTTTTTCTGCATCTATTGAGATGATCATATGGTTTTTGTCTTTCATTCTGTTACTGTGGTGTATTACATTTATTGACCTGCATATGGTAAATGATCCTGGCATCCTAGGGATAAATCTCACTTGTTCATAGTGAATGATCCTTTTAATGTGCTGTTGAATTCAGTTTACTAGTATTTTTTTTTTTTTTTTGAGACAGAGTCTCACTGTGTTGCCCGGGCTAGAGTGCCGTGGCGTCATCCTAGCTCACAGCAACCTCAAACTCCTGGGCTCAAGCAATCCTTCTGCCTCAGCCTTCCAAGTAGATGGGACTACAGGCATGTGCCACCATGCCCGGCTAATTTTTTCTATATATTTTTAGTTGTCTGATTAATTTCTTTCTATTTTTAGTAGAGACGGGGTCTCGCTCTTGCTCAGGCTGGTTTCGAACTCCTGAGCTCAAACAATCCATCCGCCTCCGCCTCCCAGAGTGCTGGGATTACAAGTTTGCTAGTATTTTGATGAAGGTTTTTTATCTATAATCATCAGGGATGTTGGTCAGTAATTTTCTTACCTTGTAGTGATCTTATCTGGCTTTGGAATCAGGGTAGTGCTGTCCTCATAAAATGAGTTGGGAATTGTTCCTTCTACTTTAATTTGTTGGAAGACTTTGAGAAGGATTGGTGTTAGCTCGGGCCTAATTTATGTTTGGTAGAATATAGACACAAAGCAATCAAGTCTGAGGCTTTTCTTTTATGTAACTTTTTATTACTGATTCAATTTCTTTACTCACCACTAGTGTGTTAAGATTTTATATTTCTTCATGATTCAGTCTTGGTTGGTTCTATGTCTCTGAATTTATCCATTTCTTCTAGTTTTCCAATTTGTTGGCATATAATTATTCATAGTAGTCTCCTATGGTCATTTGTGTTTCTGTGGAATTAATTGGAATGTCTCCTCTTTCATTTCTGATTTTATTTATTTGAGTCTTCACTCTTTTTTTCTTAAACTATCCAAACTTTTGTCAATTTTGTTTATCTTTTAAAAAAACAATTATTAGTTTTTTTGATCTTTTCTGTTGTGTTTCTAATCTCTATTTCATTTATTTTCACTCTGGTCTTTATTATTTCCTCCCATCTGCTAACTTTGGGCCTAGTTTGTTCTTGTTCCTCTAGTTTTCTGAAGTATAACATAGGATTTTTTTTTTAAAGGCTATTCAACTTTCTTCTTTTTTTCTTTTGTGATGTGGGCATTTATTGTCATAAACTTCCTCTTAAAACTGCTTTGGCATCCCATAAGTTTTGGTACATTATGTATCCATTTTTGTTTGTCTCAAAATATTTTTGAAATTCCCTTTTAATTTATTTATAGGCCTATTGGTTGTTCTAGAGCATGTTGTTTACTTTTCATGTATTTGTGTATTTTCTGAAATTCCTCAAATATTGACTTCTAATTTCATACCATTTTGGTCAGAAAAGGTACTTGATATGATTTCAATCTTCTTAAATTTGTTAAGAGTTTTTTGCTGGCCTAACGTATGATCTATGCACATTTGAAAAGAATGTGCATTTTGCTGCTGTTGTATGGAATGTTCTGTATATATCGTTAGGTTCATTTTGTCTAAAGTGTGATTTAAGTCCAATGTTTCCTCATTGATTTCCTGTCCTGATAATCTTGTCTATTGCTGAAAGTGGAATAGTGAAATCCCCTCATATTATTGTATTATAGTCTCTCTCTTCCTTCACATATACTAATTGTTGCTTTGTATATTTAAGTGCTCCAATAGTGGGTGTATATAAATTTACAATTGTTATATCCTCCTGATGAACTGACCTGTGTATCACTTTATAATGATTTTTGTCTTGATTTACAGTTTTTGATGTAAAGTCTATTTTATTGATATATGTAGAGCTACTCCTGCTCTCTTTTGGTTTCTATTGGTGTGGAATATCCTTTTCCATCCTTCACTGTCAGTCTGTTTGTCATTATAGGTGAGTGAGTAGTCAGCCATTCAATGTATTTAATTGGAGAATTTAATTCATTGACATTCAAGGTAATTATCGATATGTAAGGACTTTCTAATACCAGTTTGCTAATTATTTTCTGGTTATTTCTTTATTTACATTTCTTTGTTCCTTTATTCCTCTCTTGCTGTCTTCCTCTGTAGCTTCCTCAGTGGTATGTTTTGATTTCTTGATTTTTATCTTTTTTTGTTTCTACTCCAGGTTTTGGCTTTGTGGTTACCATAAATCTTACATAGAATATCTTATAATAGGCTATTTTAAACTAATAACATCTTAACTTTCATTGCATAAAAAAACCCAACAATTTTACTCAACTTCTCCCTCCCTGATTTTTATATCACAATTTACATCTTTTTATATTGTGTGTCCACAATATAAATATTAAATAAAAATATTTAATTAAATAATTAAATACAAATAAATAAATGTAAATATTATTATCTTTAATCATTTTGTCTAACCTTCAATACTGAAGGTATAAGTGATTTTTATACTACTGTTACAGTATTACAGAATTTGACTGTATACTTACTTTTTTTTTTTTTTTTTGAGACAGAGTCTCACTCTGTTGCCCTGGCTAGAGTGAGTGCCATGGCATCAGCCTAGCTCACAGCAACCTCAAACTCCTGGGCTCAAGCAATCCTCCTACCTCAGCCTCCTGAGTAGCTGGGACTGCAGACATGCACCACCATGCCGGGCTAATTTTTCCTATATATTTTTAGTTGTCCAGATAATTTCTTTCTTTCGTTTTTTTTTTTTTTTTTTTAGTAGAGACGGGGTCTCGCTCTTGCTCAGGCTGGTTTCGAACTCCTGAGCTCAAACAATCCTCCTGCCTCAGCCTCCCAGAGTGTAGGATTATAGGCCTGAGCCACCACTCCCAGCCTGTACTTACTTTTACCAGTGAGTTTTGTACTTTCAAATGTTTTCATGTTGCTCATTAGCATTATTTCTTTTCAATTTGAAGAATTCCCTTTAGCATTTCTTGTAAGATAGGTCTGGTGGTGATGATTTCCCTTAGCTTTTGTTTCTCTGGGAAAGTCTTTATCTCTTCTTCATTTCTGAACATCAGTGTTTCTGGGTAAAGCGTTATTGCTTGACAGGGTTTTTTCCTTCACTGCCCTAAATATGTCATCTCACTCTTGCCTGGCCAATAAGGTTTCTGTTGAGAAGACTTCTGCTAGCCTATTGGAACTCTCTCATATGTGATATGCTACTTTTGCTGCTTTCGGGATCTTCTCTGTTTTTCATTTTTGACAGCTTTATTATAATATAACTTGGTGTAATTTTGTTTGGAATGAATATGCTTGTAGACATTTGAGCTGTCTGTAACTGGATTTACATCCAAATCCCAGACTTGGAAAGTTTTCTGCTATCATTTTTTTAAATAATGTTTTTACCCCTTTTTTCCATCTCTTCTTCTTCTTTAATTCCTATAATTTGAATATTTGCTTTTTTCATGCTGCCCCATAAATCTTGTAAGCTTTCTTCATCCTTTTAACTCTTTTTCTTTTTTCCCCTGACTGTATTTTTTCAAATAACTTGTCAAATAACAGATTCTTTCTTCTGCTTGATCAATAATTTGCTATTGATGTTCTCTATTGCATTTTTCATTTCTTTTATTGTATATTTTAGCTCAAGAATTTCTGTCTGATTTTTTTGATAATTTCAATCTTTCTTAAATTTCTAATTTTGGTTATACATTGTTTTCTTGATTTTGTTTAATTTTGTCTCTATATTTTCTTGAAGTTTGCTGAACTTCTTTAAACCAATTATTTTGAATATTTTGTCAGGCAGTTGATAAAACTCTACTTCTTTAGAATTGATAACTTGATGCTTTATTTTGTTCCTTTGGCGTTTTCATTTCTCCCTGATTGTTCTTGGTCCTTGTGGTTAGTTATATGTTGGTGTTTGTGCATTGGAAAAAGTAGGGACTTATTCCAGTCTTTTCAGACTGGCTTTGTCTGAGAAATTCCTTTATCAATCAGCCCTTCTAGAGATTCTGAGCAGGCTGTCTGACATGGTTTATGGGTGGACCTGCTAGGCTGGCTTGGTACCTTGGTCGACAGACAGGAAGACCTGGGTCCATGGCTTCAGCCAGGATCAGGGATCTGCTGGGATGGAATTTTGAATTGTGTCCATGGGGGTGGGCCCAGAGCCTGAGTATGTGAGGGCAGGCCTGGAGCCTGCATCCACAGAGGCCAGCCTGAAGCCTGGATCCATAAAGGCTGACGTGGCACTGGAGTAGGCCTTGAGTCTGAATCTACAGAGGTCATGTGGGCACTGGGTTGGGTCTGGAGCCTGAATCTGCAGGGGTGGGCTTGGGTCCTGAGTCCACAGGGGCTGGGCCAGAGGCTGGATCTGAAGGGGTGGTCCTGGAGCCTCAATTCATGGGGGCTAGACTTGTACTTGGTCTACTGGGATGGTCCTGGACCCCCAATTGTTGAAGTGGGCCTAGATGCTGAATCCACTGGAGTTTGGGGTCACAGGGATAAATATGGAGTCTGGGTCCATGGTTGCTAGTCTGGAATCTGGGATTGTGGTTTCTAACCTGGTGATTATAGTCATGGAGGCTATCTTGGAGCCTGAATTCACAGAGGCTGGCCTGGAGGTTGGGTGTGCAGATGCTGGCCTGGAGATTGGGTCCATGGGACCCTGCCCAACACTGGGGTCTACTGACAGGCCTGGACCTTGTGTCAACTGGAGCATGGGGCCGCAGGAACTGGCATGAAGCATGAAGCCACAGGGATCAGCTTGGCACTGGGTATGCCCGGAGTTAATATCCATAGGTGCTGATGTGTTGCATGAGACCAGGCATGCCAACCTGGCACTGGAGCAAGCCTGAACACTGAGGCTATGTGAGTCTATCTGGCTCTGGGCTGGTCTAAAACCTGGATGGGCCTGGAGCCTGGAGCTGCAGGGGCTGGCCTGGTACTTGGGGTGCCTAGAGCCTATATCTACAGGGGCCCGCTTGGACACTGGGTCTGGATATGCTGGCTTGATGACTAGGGCTACAGAGGCCAGTCTGGTACTGGGGCAGGCCTAAAGCCTGGAGCCATGGGGGCCAGCCCAGTACTGGAGGTAGTCCATACCCTGAGGCCACTGGGGCCAGCCTGGCCCCGAGGGAAGGCCTGGAAACTGAGTCTGCAGAGTAGGCCTACAACCTGAGTATGTGAGGGCTGGCTGGCACTGAGACCAGCTCACAACCTGGGGTCACTGTGGCCACTCACACTGGTACCAGCGTAGAAGCTGGGACTGCTGGGTTTGGCCTGGTGGTGGGGTATGCCCAGAGGCTCAGTCTGCAGGGCAGATCTGGACCCTGGGGCTGTATCTGGCCTTTTACCAGGGCAGGTCTGGATTCTCAGTCTATGAGTATTAGCCTGGAGTCTAGGGCCATGAGGGCCTTCCTGGTGCTGTGATTTCCTGGGGTAGGCCCAGTGTTGGGGTCTGAGACAAAATCTGATGCTCACTTCCCTTTTCTTCCCACAAGCAGAGGTTACCTCTCTCCATAATGTCCTGCCTGGGGTTGGGGGAGGGATGATATGGGTAATGTATGTCCTCCCTACCCTCTTCAATGTGTCTTTTTAAATTTCTTTGCTACACTCAGGTGTTACAATCTTACATCTGGTTTTGTTAGCTCTTGTGAAGATATTTTCACACGTGGCTAGTTGTTCAAATTGATATTTCTACAGGGGAATGGACACTAAAAAGTTATATTCCACTATCTTGCCAACATCTAGGCCAAGGCTATGGGGCATTCAGATCCACCATTGGCCAGGCTGGATTTTGTAATAAACCATAGGAGCTGAATGAGCAATAGACGGTATTTTTAAAAATTCCTATGTGATTTTTTTCTATTGTAATTAAAGCCCTACACTTGTACAACCCACTAAAAGCATTAACATTGTATGTAATACAGTACATATCTCAATTTTCATGCAAACATTCTTAGTATTTGATGTTTTCCTTTAAAAATTTTTCTGATTGATCCAGGTATGGCACAATTTGTGGTCATGATTAAATGCCACAGTACATATTAAGTCCGTGCATCAATTTTCACTGTTACTTTTACCTAAATCTCCCTCATAAAATCAATGAATTGACCATTAATATGTTATATTTATAATATAACCACACTCAAAATTCATGTACTCTTGATGCTTTAAACATCTGTACATAATTTGGCTGAGGTACAAATATGACCATGATAAAGACCATTTTTACCCATCATTTGTCCTGCCAGAGAGAGATGGTCAGTTATAACTATCTGTCTTCATTCTGGTCCATCTCTCACCTACTTCAATCACATGTTACTATTCCTGAACTCAGACAATTTCCTTCCACCTGGTATCACTCTGGTTTCAAATTCCCTCAGCTGCTTGGCAACTGCTACAGATTCCTGTTTATGGCATCATTACCATCTCTGTTTACTTTCATTCAGTATGATGCCTGAAGCTACAGGAGCTACAAATATAGGATGTTTGAAAGCTTGCTCCTCACACTCAGACTCAACTATCAGGAAATAGTTCTTTTACCAAAACATTTCATTTAAATTGTCACACCCAGAGGGAGATTCAGGGTAGATTTGTAAGCATAGAAGAAGGACAGCTAGACTTGCTGAGTGATTTATATCAGCCCTCAAAGATTAAGCTATTCAATCTTCTTGTACAGTATGCAAAAAGAAGGAGTCAGTGGTTGATGTTTGGAGGAGGTAAACTTTATATTTTTTTCTGGGTAGAGGCCACACAATGGAGGCTCATTGTTATACTTATTGTAACTATCTCATTTCCTAGATCATCAGACTCACTTGTTAATTTGATCATTTATTTGCCAGGGCTCTCCAGAAAAATACGACCAATAATATAGCCATCTCTATCTATCTATTTTATCTACCTATTTTATATATATACACACATAATACATACATATATCTATACATATATACATATATATATCTGTGTGTGTATGTGTGTGTGTGTATATATATATATATATATATATATATAGAGAGAGAGAGAGAGAGAGAGAGAGAGAACTGTATTTTGGGAATTGGTGCATGTGATTATTGAGGCCAAGAAGTCTTACGATCTGCAGTCTGAAAGCTGGAGGACCAGGGAATCCTATGGTGTGACTCTCAGACCAATACCAAAGCCCTGAGAAACTGGGAAACTGGGGGGCTGATGGAGCAAGTCCTGAAGTCTGAAGGCCCAATAACCAGGAGTTCCAGTGTTCAAAGGTAGGAGAAAATGTATGTCTCAGCTCAAGAAGAGAGAGAGAATTCACCCTTCCTCTGCCTTTTTGTTTTATTCAGGCCCTCAATGGATTAGATGATTCTCACCCACATTGGTGAATTCAAATTCTAATCTTTTCCAGAAACACCCTCACAAACACACTAAGAAATAATGTTTTACCAGCTATCTTGGCATCCCTTAGCCCAGTCAAACTGACACATAAAATTAACCATGGCAATGATGACAAAAATAAGAGTAGTAATTAAATTTATTGAGCACTTAGTATATGCCAGACACTATTCTTAGTGTTTAGCCTGTATAGTGCCAGGCCTCTTATGTTTTATCAGTGTCAAATAACTACAGCACAAGGTATTGTGAAAAAGACAAGATGAATACAACATGACTCTTATTTGCCATGCAAAAAAGGCTTCTATATGGCAAAACACAAGTTAAAAGACAACACAAACAACCAATGAGGAAAAATATTTGAAACATTCATGACAGAGAAAGGTTAATGTCCTTCATATAAAAATAGTTCTTTTGAACAAATAAGAAAAATAATTCCTTAATGGAGAAATGGACCATAGCATGAATAGACAATTCACAAAAGAAGAAATACAAATTCCCAAGAAAAATATTAAAAATATGCATCCTGTGATAGTTAATTTTACGTGTCAATTTGGCTGGGCCACAGGATGCCCAGAAAGGTGGTTAAACATTATTTCTGGGTGTGTCTGTGAGGGTGTTTTCAGAAGTGATTAGAATTTGAATTGGTGGAGTAAAATAGATATCCCTCTCCAGTGTGGATGGGCATCGTTCAATCTGCTGAGAGCCTGGATAGAACCAAAAGGCCAAGGAAGGTTGAATTAACTCTGCCTGACTGTTAGAGCTGGGGCATCCTTCTTCTCTTGTCCTCGGTGCTTCTGCTTCTCAGGCCTTCAGATCCAGACTGAAATCTAGACCATTGACTCTCCGACTCTATGGCCTTTAAACTATACCACTGGTTTTCCTGGGTCTCCAGCTTGCAGATAGCAGATCATAAGACTTCTCAGTCTCCATAATTGTAGAAACCAATACCTTATAATGAATTTCTTCATATAGATATATCCAGTTGGTTCTGTTTCCCTGGAGAATCCTGACTAATATGCATCCTCACAATTATTCAAGCAAATGCAATTTAAACTATCTGTAAAATAACCACTTCTCACATATCAGGTTAGCCATGAAAAAATAGAAATCTCAGTGATGGCTGAATATGTAGAAATAGGTACACGTATATATTTCTCACAAGAAAATAAGTTGTCATAACTCTTTCTGGATAGTTATTTGAAAATATGCATCAAAAGCCCTAAAATATGCTTTTACCTAGAAATAATTTATAATTTATTATGAGAAATAAGAAAACAACTTTGCAAGGATATATGCACATGATTTTCACCCCAGTTTTGCATATAATATTGAAATATTCTGAATAAATGTCAACAATTGGGGACCCACTGAATATAATATAGTACATATATACAGTGAAATATTATAAAACCATTAAAAAGATTATGTCAATTTATATTTATTGGAGTAGACAGATATTCTTAATAAACAAAGTGAAAATTCAAATTTTAAATAATATGTATAGTATAGTTTTATGCCTGTAAAATACATGTACATCTCTATGCATGTGTGTAGAAAATAGACCAGTATGTATACACCTAAATGCCAATAATAGTTATTGTTCTTTTTTGCATTTTTTAAATTAAATCAACTTGATTAGAGCATAATTTGCCTAAGATAAAATACACAGATTTTTAAAAATAAATTTTATTGTGTATATTTAAAGTATATAATATGATGTTATTAGATACATATGGATAGTAAAATGGTTATAATAGTGAAGCAAATTAATATATTCATCATTTCACATAGTTACCCATTTTTGTGTGTGGCAAGAGCAGCTAAAATTTACTCATTTAGCAAAAATCCTGAATAGAATTCACGATTATTAACTATAACCCTCATGTTATATACATTAAATTTCCAGACTTGTTCATCGTACATATCTGCTACTTTGTATCCTTTGACCTACATTTCTCATTCTCCCTCCGCCCCCAATAACCTTACTCCCAGTAACTACTGTTTTATTCTTTATCTCTGTATGCTTGATTGTTTTTTTAGATTTTATATACAAATGAAATTAAGTAATTTTTCTTCTGTATCTGGATTATTTCACTTAGCATAATGTCCTCCAGGTCTATTCCATGTTATGGCAAATGGCAGAATCTCCTCCTTTTATAAGACTGTATAATATTTCATTGTATCTATATACAGCACAGGTTTTTCTACCCATTCATCTGTCATTGGACACTGAGGTTGTTTCCATATCTTGGCTTTTGTGAATAATGCTGCAATGAGCATGGGAGTACAGATATTTTTACATCTTTATGAGGTGGTGATTTTATTTCCTTTGGGTATATATCCAGAAAAGGGATGGCTGAGTCATATAGTAGTTCTATTTTTAATTTCTTTAGGAATCTCCATAGTGTTTTCCATAATGACTGTACCAATCTACATTCCCACCAACAATGTACAAGGGTTCCCTTTTCTTTACACTCTCTCTAACATTAGTTTCCACTGATCTTTTTGATAATAGTTATCCTAGTGGGAGTGAGTTGATATCTCATAGTGGTTTTGATTTGCATTTCCTTCATAGTTAGTGATGTCAAGTATCTTTTCACATACTATTATGTCTTTGTTTGAGAAATGTCTGCTTAGGTTCTTTGTCTATTTATAAATTGAGTTATATGTTTCCTTGCTATTGTGTTGTATGTGCTCTTTACAAATTTTGGATTTTAACCCCTTCTCATATATATGGTTTGCAAATATTTTTTCCCAATCTGTAGGCTGCCTTTGCATTTTGTTGATTATTTCCTTTGCTGTACAGAAACTTTTTAGTTTGATGTAGTCCAATGTATGTATTTTTGCTTTTGTAGCCTGAGCTTTTGCTGTGATATTCAAAAATATTATTACCAAGGCCAATGTCAAGGAGCTTTTCACTTATGTTTTCTTCTGGGAGTTTTATGTTTCAGGCTTTAGGTCTTTTATCCATTTTGAGTTCAATTTTGTGTACAGTGTAACAGTCCAATATCATTCTTTTGCTAGGTGGAAATCCAGTTTTCCCAGCAATATTTATTTAAGAAATTATCCTTTCCCTATTGTGTCTTCTTGGTGCCCTCATCAAAAATTATTTGGCCATATATGTTTCAATTTATTACCAGACTTTCTATTCTGTACCACTGTTCTATGTGTTTGTTTTTATACCAGTACCATACTGCTTTCATTATTATATCATTGTAAATATAATTTGAAATCAGGAGGTGATGCCTTTAATTTCATTTTTCTTTCTCAGAATTCCTTTGGGTTTTCAGGGTCTTTTGTATTTCCATTTGAATTTTATGAATTTTTTTCTATTTCTGTGAAGAATGCTATCAAGATTTTGATTGAGATTGCATTGAATCTATATATTTCTTTCAGTAGAATGAACATTTTACAAATACTAATTCTTCCAATTAATGAGCATGGGATATCATTCCATTTTATTCATGTCTTTCTCAATTTCTTTCATCAATGTTTTATAGTTTTCAGTGTACAGGCCTTTCATTTCCTTGGTTAAATTTATTCCTAAGCATTTTTTTATTCTATTGTAAATGGGACTGTTTTCTTGATTTCTTTTTCTGCTAGGTTTTTATTTGTGTATAGAAATGCTACTGGGGCTGAGTGCTATGGCTCACACCTGTAATACTAGTACTGTGGGAAGCCAAGGTGGGAAGATAATTTGAGCCCAGGAGTTCGAGACCAGCCTGGGCAAAAGAATGAGACTCCATCTTAACAAATTTTTTTTTAAAAAAATAGTTGGGTATAATGGTGTTTGCCTGTAGTCCCAACTACTCAGGAGGCTGAGGCAGGAGGATTGCTTGAGCTTAGGAGTTTGAGATTACGGTGAGCTATGATCATGCCACTGTACTCCAGCCTGGATGACAGAGTGATACTTTGTCTCTAAAAAAAAAAAAAAAAAAAAAAAAAGGAAAGAAAGAAAGAAATGCTGATGATTTTTATATTGATTTTCTATCCTACAACTTTAATCAATTCATTTATTAATACTAACAAGGTTTTTTTGGTGGAATCTTTGGCATTTTCTACATATAGAATCATGTCATCTGCAAATAGAGATAATTTTACTTCTTTCTTTTTGATTTGGAATGTTTTTTTTCTTGTGTGATTGCTCTTGCTAGTACTTCCAATACTATGTGGACTTTTTAGTTACTTTTTAACTTTATTTATTTTTTTTTTGAGGAGAAGGAAGAGTTTATTAATCTGCCAGCAAATGAGGAAGTTGGCAGACTCCCATCTCAAAGTACCAACGTCCTGCTTCTGAGCAGAAGTACAGAACTTTTAAAGGTTCTGATTAATCCCATCTTTGAGTAAGACAATCTTGTATCTCCACCCAGACAATTCCCTTGAGCCATCTCTTGTGACAAAAAGAACAAAGGAAACTGCCCCGCCCCTCCAGACCACTGGCCCGAGGCAAGAATAAAGGCTTTAGTTCTCAAATAGGGAAAATGGGGTTTTGAAGAGACAGAAAACATTTTTACCCTTTTCCAGGGCATTTTCTCTGTTACAGATTCCTCACTGTAAATTTTATTCTTCCATATCTATGGGAGAAGGGGCCACATAGTCATCAAGCTACTTTCTGCTGACCTGAGGAGATGTTTTAGATGGAAGGTACAGACTATCAGGTGAAAAAGGGCATAAGCAAGAACTATAACCATAAGGACTGACAAGGTGAAATGGACTGTCACCTTGTGCACAATGTGCAATACAGGGCTGGGTTAGAAAAGAAACATGGGATCTCTGAGCACAGAGGTATTAGTTGTACCCTGTAGGTGATCCAAGAGCCCGGCTTCTGCAATTCAGAAATCATGTACAGAAATACTTGCACCAAATGAGGTTTAGGCTAACACACCCAGCAGTAAGACAGATTAAAAGAGGAGGCGATAGCCTGGGGAAATCCTCACTAAGGAGTTGTCCCTCTATCCTATGGACAGAACAAATCACCGAAGAAAGATTAGCAAAAATATCAACATTTTCATTTTTTTCTTCTTCTCAACAGATACTTTAGATCACTCAAAGGCTGGCCCCTCCCCTGGGAGCTACACCTCTTTACTTTGGTATTATGGACCCAAAGTTTTACGTATGACAATTTTAATGAGGTGTGAGTTGTTAGAGGCACTTCATAGGGTCCCTTCCACTTCTCTGCTTCCAACTGGGGAAGGGAACTGAAAGAGGCAAACTCATGTACTGTGGTTAGCACCGGACCCACCTCATCTGACATACTGTTTTACTTATAGTTATGTTACCATACTTACCTCAGGGTGCTAGGAACGGTCTCTCATAAACTATTTCTTAGGGGCTTAACTTAATCCTGCTTCTAAAGCGCTACCTTTATGTAGAAGAGACCAAGCAGGAATATCCTATGCCACTTTAGATGGGTTCCCTGTATCAATTCCAGGATGCGTGCAATTTCTATTCTTTGTTTACTTGCTGCGTTACCTCTGCTACAAAGGAGGGTCTATTATCACACTTGTGAAATGTCCAGGGCTCCGTGGAGTGTGCTCCTGGGTCCTTTTGGCAATGGGGTGTCTGTCGATGTCCTTGCTGTAGGAGGAGGAGTTGCTGAGCTATCTCTGTTGCTGTCTGTCCACGGCCTCCGTCACCAGCATGTTAGTCTCCATTTGCTTGGCTTCTTTCTCTGGACTGTTGATCCCCGTCATCCCATCATCCTCCATGGCCTGTTCCTGTATGCATGCAGCAACTTAGCAAAGGCCCTGTCACCTGCTGATAGGAGCCCATCTTGGAGTGAGTTCCTCCAGAAGGATTCTGGTGACCTCAGATGCTCCTCTCTTTCCTCCAGGCAGGACAAGCCTCTATCCAGCCTGAAAAGGTATGTACCAATACTAGCCTAGGCATCTGAATGAAACTGCCAATCATCGAAAGGGTGGACCCCCACATGTTGGGCTCCCTGTGTAGCGGGTTGCCTTTCTGTCCTTGCACTGCCCCAAGCATACAGTTAGTTGTAAATGGGATCCTCTCAAATGAAGTTCCACCAAATCCATCAAGGCCTCATGCTCCCAATGTGTGTATTCATGTAGGTGCCTCATAAGAGGCTGAACCAAAGCTTTGGGTAGGACATGAGTCTATGAGAATTCTGTCTCCATTTAGCTGTGCCATCCCAAATGTCAGAGCCCCAGTCTTTAGTTTTTAAGGTGTCTAAATCTAGCCGGGATATCAAGTCCCTGAGCAGCAGATCACTGCCAGTGGCCTCCTTAGCAGCTCTGCCAGTGGCCTGACTTCTCTTGCCATGCTGGCCACCTTCTTTGGCTTAGCCATGGCCTGTATCGAGGCCTAGTCCAAACCCCTTGTTTATGAGAAGAAAAGTATGAGGTCCAGAGATAAGTTGGGGGTAGCTCCAGGTCACCAGCAAGCTCATAGCAGAACTGATGACATAAACCAGATCTCCTGAGATTTATGTTCATCCTACCAAACAATATTAACTTTCAGAAGAGTGGCTTCCCAATTTCTTAGATCACAATTCAGAGGAAAAAAAATACCTTTTACACTGGACACAAAATTTACGTGAAATA
>CAUYSK010047953.1:0-23564 GCA_963575035.1 Avahi laniger
CCGCCTTAGAAAGCTCAAAGAAGGTAGCAGTGATCCTAGAGAAAGTCGAAGGAAGGAGCAAACAAGGGTAAAAGCAGATATTAATGAAATAGAAAACCAACAAATAGTTAATATGAAGCCAAAAGCAGTTTTTTAAAGAGATGAGGAGGTGACTGTGGACAAAGTGAGGTCCCTGCAGCGTAGGGGTCATCTGCTCACATTACTGCATGAGAAAAATGGGGCTTCTCTGGTGCACACTGTTGGGGAGAGGCCTGGAACTTGCCAGTCATGAAGGTGGTTCACATTGCTTAACCAAGCATCCATTGCCAACTAGGTAGGAAAGTGGAGCCCGACTGGGAAGCGTCACCTCCCTGCGCCCCAGAGAGCACTGCTTTCTTCCAGACTGCTTTCCTGCGCAGGCAGACGAGCCAGAGGGCTTTCTGCTTCTTTTCCACCCAATTATAAGTGAAGCCAGCCTGCCCTTAGCAAATGCAGGGTTTTATTTGCTCTCGTCATGGGGGTGGACTGACCTCTGGTAACCTCACTGTGTAAGGTTTCCATCAAGCCTGCACCTTTCTCCCATAGCCGAATGCAGCTGGACCAGTGCTGTGGCGAGAATGCTTTTCTTCTCTAGAAGCCGTCTTTTCCAGTCTGATGTTGCAGTTCATTTCGCAGGTGTACTCTCCCTCCCTAGCTTTGCAGCAATTAAAGATTATTGAAGAGTTTAAAAGACATTACACCCAGAAATTTTTACTAAAAGTTTAAACCTATTGTTATTCACTGCCCATAGCTGGTCCAGGGTACAAATATCACAGTGCAGTTTCCCCCCAGCCTGTTTAGAACATACCTTCCATTCATGAAAACTGCCTGGGGTTTGTGAAGGAGAGTGTATTGGACCAAACTGTAATCTTGAAAAACACCAGCCTCAGGCAGTGTTTGCTGCTGGAAACTCGAACATTCTGGAATAAGGATGGGCAGAGGATAAATACCCCCTTTAAACCAACACGCAGCAATTCAAAATCCCTGGGCAGGCCATCCCATCTGCTCACCCACCTTACCTTTACCCCTTTGGCTTTCCGAGGGAGCTGCTTCGCAGCTGTTTTTAGTGGATTTATCATCCACTTTTCTTTAGCTCTTCTACTTCTCAAACTCTTCCACTCAGCATGTCCCCTAGAGGCAGAAGAGACTCAAATACACCTCACAGGGAGCCGGAGGGCCAACCACCAGGGGCTCTCGGGTCTCAAGATGTGACTGTAGGACTTGCTTTCTGCTTTGAGTTCTCATATTAAATGCTTTGAATTTATACACTGCTCAAATTATTTTAACATGCAGGGCAAGGCATACTATGGAAGACCCTGGTATTACCTCCTCTCCCCACCTTCCCTGAAATCTCACCTCCCATCATGGCCTTGGTTTTGCAGCCCACAGTTGAGTGGTTTGTCCCAGAACTTCCACTACAGGGGTCCCAGCCCAGGATCCAAGCAACCCACAGCATACTGTAGGTCCTGGCACGCAACTTTAAGCGAAACAATGTATAACGAAACCGATTTTACCACAGGCTAATGGATGTTAACAAGAATTAAGTTCCTGCGGCACATTTCTGGTCACAAAAACATCACCAAACTTTGGAAACATTTCTAATATTAAACATTGAAATAAATGTGAGCTACACCTACATTTAACAAAGATTAATAAAGTCAGTATTTACCCAATTTCTAGCGAATCAGTAAGCGTGGTTGTAGGGGTGAAATCAAGGAATAAATGTTTGCAAAGCAAACACTGTCAGGAGCACCTCTGACTACCATGCAAGTCAAAAACAGGGTGGCCACACTGGTGCTCAGCTATAGCCCCAGCTACTCAGGAGCCTGAAGCAGAAGGATCGCTCGAGCCCAGGAGTTCAAGACCAGGGCAACATAGTGAGACCGCACCCCTAAAAAAAGCACTCACTGAGCGCTTTTATGCTGCACCGTTTATCCTGTGTATGGGTAGACTTTACACATTTTTATTTTACAATAATTTGTATTTGTTCCTTCATTTTCCAGCCTGTTTATTCCAGTTCAGGGTAGTGCTATCCCGGCAGCTCAGAGCACAAGGCCAGATCCAGCACTGGCCAGGAAGCCATGCCATCGCAGGGCACATACACCACGACCACGCAGACACGCCAGCGAGCCGCACATGCACAGCTTTGGCATGTGGGAAGAAACCGGCGGCCCTGGAGCAAACTCGGGAAGACGTGGGGAGAACAGGCAGACTCCACACTGACGGGTGGGAATAGATTTTTTTTCTCGTCAACATCACACCACCGTGACCTTGAACAAAACAACCTGCTGTATGTAAGATTGTACATAAGGGCATTTTCCAGGGAAAAGGATGGTTCTCTTTTCATTACATTCTTGAAGGGGACAGCCCCCCTGAAAATGTCATCTCTGCCACTAGATTATGCCTTTCACTCCAGGCCACGTGCTGCCCTGGTACTGCTGTTGCCCAGGCAATAATTCATGTTTAAAAGATACCTTAGGGACAGCATCACCTTCCCCCACCAGGTAGGACTCTCGGCCTGGCTGACTGCTTCGATTTCAGCAGATCAGAGGAAAACCGGAATTTCCCCGAGAATAGGATTTTGGTCCTTTCTGAAAGGCAAAGTGGACAAATCCCCAAGATGAAGTCCTCTACCGCCTTCCCCCTTGACAACTAGAGGCCCCAAATTTAGGGGACAGTACTTCCCACTCCCCTTACTGAGGCGGCAGATGCCACCACAGGGCAGCTTTCTCATAGCTGCAGAGAAACAGCCTCCGCTGGGAGAGTGCAGCCTCTCCGTGACAACTGCCGCGGCTGCTGTTAGGGGCAGGCCACGGCAGTGGCTCACACGGGGCTGGCTCCTGCTTCCTGCTCCCAACCGGGGCCTTTGCTCTGAGCAGCAGCTGCGGCCGCAGCGAGCTCATGGTGCTGGGCAGCCGGGCCTGCCCGCCTCACCCTCGCAGCCAGGCCAGATGGTCACCTGGCTGTTGCTGCAGGGGCCTGCGGCGACTTGGACAGGGGCTGCCCCTCATGTGCAGCGGCAGAGTCCCTCTCGCTGGGCTGTGGCGGGTGCCACGTGGGCCCCGGCCGGCTCTCGGCCTCCAATGCTAAACGTGGGTTTCCAGAAGGCGCCATACGACTGCTCTGCACCAGGGGCCTTTTCTTTCCCCAGAAGGGGAGGAAAGCCCCCACCCACCCCCTGCACTCCTCCAGCTGAGCCCATCGTGCCACGTCTTTCCTTCCCTTGCCCATGCTAGGACAGACGCTGCCTTGTGTTTCTCCGAGACGGTGTGGCAGCAAGCTGCCCCTCAGCACATCCCTGGACCTCACTGCGGCCCCATCAGAGCCACTCTTGGGGTGCTGGCACGTCCCCTTTAAGACCGGAGCTCAGTCCCTTGCTGACCTGGTCAGCAAGCAGACTGGAAGGCTGAGAGGCTATCCTATCCTGGTCAGAGTCTTGAGTCCCTCCCTCAGCCATGACCACACCCCTGCCGGCACTTGTTCAGATTCTGCAAGAGCCTGAGACAAAGGCAGCGCAGATGCCCTGGTGAGTTGGGGTTACTCCCGGGCTTCTCGCACTCCGGGCTTCCCGGCCTCCCCAAGGTCGCTGTGTGGGAGGACAGCCTGCGAGGCAGGTGTGCGCAAAACCCTCGGCAAGGCAACTTGTATTTTTAACTCTCCATCAGCCTACTTAAGTCACACGGTGCCGTTTCCGGCACGGCAGAGTTCATCTTCGGCCTTGTTAACTGCAGGCAGGTGGGGACAGGTTGAACTGCTCAGTGACAAGGATCAGATCCGTAGATAACCCGTCTCCCATCAGCAAAGCACACAAAGAACTTCCCAGTCCCTCGGCCCAGAAAATAATAGAATTGTTTTGTTAAAGTCTAGCAATAATTCGTTCCCTAAGAGAGTGCTTGGCCAGAATTGGAAGCTGCTGTCATCTTACTCTGTTCCCTTATGCATAATTCATGCTTAACGTGGCTACAGAATGTGTCCCCAGCGCTGCTCATATTAGATTTCCATTACACAGCCCTTTTGTAAACCTACCAAATTAGTGTGCTTGTGTCAAATCGCCGTATTCTTTCAGCCTCAAAAAGCCAACTTTCCCCTTGGTAATGTGGCAGTACAGGACCAGGGCCTGTTTCGACTCGATTCCTGGCAGGTAGATGGCTGAAGCCTTCCGGGAGAGAGGCAGGTGACCTTCCCTGGCATCCAGCAGGCTGAGGGGACACCTTCCTGGCTCAGCTTTCTCCTCCCATGGCCTGCGGCCCTCAAATATGAACTTACCAGCTTCCTGCAAATATTTGACTTGTTTCTGCCAAGTTCCTTTTAGTCACTCGTGTCATTTCTGATACAAGAAAGGCTGCTAACCTGTGTGGTTGTTTGACTTACCACACTCACATAAGGTCACATTTCAGAGCACGTCACCCTCTCTGGGCTGCTACAGTTGAGATGTCCCCCGTCATCCAGTCATATCCCCATCCAGGGACGAGGGAGGGGGCTACTGCACCAGTATCGGGGTCTGTGCAGCCAGAAATTCCCTCCTGGGTACAAGCAGAAGCCTGACAGTCCAGCAGGTAATGGGCCGTTTCTGAGCCACCCACCTCCATCCTGCACTGCCCAGGTGGCGGGGCCATTCTGAGATCCGCGTCCTCGGTCTTTGCTAATCCAAGTCCGACAACCCCACAAGACCACAAGCGCTGGGGAATCAGCCTGCCACTTCCGGGAACAGGTTTGCCCCAACGAGCAGCCAACTCTGATCACTCCCTGGATGACACAGAGCATGCTGGGAGCTGGGCAGGAGAATCCTGCAGCCCACACTCCGGTGGAAATAAGCTCTAACCTTGCCAATTAGAGGACACCCTCGGTGACTGCGCACAGGTGAGCTTTCTTCTGAGCAGCCTGGACTGGGCTTTTGGTGAATCAGCCTTATTTAATTAGCTGTTTAGATACCCTGTGGCCTAAAGCTTCAAAGACTCCAGTCAGGTCCTCAGTGGCCTCGGACATGTGCCCATTGTGGCCACAACTCCCAACTAAGACTCGGCACAGGGGCTGATGGAAACTGGTTTATCACTTATAAAAACATTTTACGTTAACAAACTGCCTTTGTCGAAAAGAACAAAATCAGGCTTGGCATGGTGGCTCATGCCTGTAATCCTAGCACTCTGGGAGGCCGAGGCAGGAGGATTGCTTGAGGCCAGGAGTTTGAGACCAGCCTGAACAAGAGCAAGACCCCATCTCTACTGAAAATAGAAAAAATCAGCTGGGTGTGGTGTCACACGCCTGTAGTCCCAGCTACCCGGGAGGCTGTGGAGGAGGGTCGCTTGAGCCCAGGAGTTTGAGGTTACAGTGAGCTATAACCACACCACTGCACTCTAGCCCAGACAATGGAGCCAGAGGCTGTCTCCCCAAAAAGAAAGAAAGAAAAGAACAAAATTGAATTGGGAGAGTCCTAGAAAACCCAGGCCTAGGGTGGCAATGCCAGCGCTTGCTGCAGACCTGTCCCGTTCGCACAGGCAGGGCGGGGAGCGTGGGGAGGCCCAGAGAGGGAGGTTCCACCCAGACAAGAGCTAAATAAGACGACCGATCCCCCACTGGGCTGTCCTGCTAGTGACTTTCCAGATTTCTCCTACTGGCAGCTGGGACACCAAGAGGACCCCAAGCATCAGGGGACACGGGGGGAGGTGAGGGAGGTCACATCCCATTTCCCGCCTCAAAGACTGCCTGGGCTCTACTTGGAAGTTTCCAGGGCTTCCTCTCTCCCACGACACAGCTGACACCTTGCGGGTAGGAAGGTGAAGGCCCCTCCCTTGCTCTGAATGTTGAATTAAGTCCTAGTCGAGAGGCAGAGCTCTAGAGGTGACTTCAGACTATGGTCTCCACTAACTCAGAGACTGAACCCCTCCTCCAGCCACCAGCTTGTCGTACGGGGAGAGCAGAGGCCACCGGAGAGCCCGGCCCGGTCAGCCAGCTGCTTACCAATGACGATGACAACACGTGTGTCAGAGCCTCAGCCGCAGCTTCACATCTGCCCCAGAGGTGGTGGCTTAATCCACACTCCACTCCCTTCGCGGTGCTGCTGCACTACTCTCCAAACTCGCTGCGCTGCCTGGTGTTTCAAATTTAAATACCAACTTTCATCTCATCCTAAGCAACAACCAACCAACCCATGGACCCCCTGACGTGCCGTGAAGTTGCATTTTTTCTTACACGTTAAAATAAGAACATACCCGTCAAAGTCAACGTTCACCTGTGCAACACCCAGAATCAGCTCGGGCACCTTGCGTCAGGGCAGGAGTGTGCCCACGGGAGCAGGTCGCCTGCAGCATAGCTCTGTGGAGCACTGGCTGTGACAACTACCCACAGGGCTCCCCCTGAGCCTGGACAGCCCCAACACCAGGCTGGCGATCTGGCGGCCCAGCCCAACGCTGGGCTCGGCGAGTCTGCAGCCACTAGTGCAAGCCGCCACCATCTGCTGGAACAGTGTCAGGGTGACCTCGCTCACAATGGGCTGCACCCAAAGGAACTCCCCGCGCCTCTCAACCAGGCCTGGCGGGCTGACGGAGCAGAGACGCCCCTGGCTCACGTCCTCTCCTTGCCAGTCTCCATCCAGAACCTCGCAGAGCAGACACTGAAGCCTCAGCTTCCCCCATTTAGGAAAAGCAGGACGACTAAGAACAGCTGTGCACACGTTTGCTGCCGCGTGTGGGGAACGGCTCTGGGAGGACATCTGAGATAGGGGCTGCGGTCGCTGCCTCCGAGAGGGGAGGCCGGGGGAGCCAGCGTGGGGTGCAGGCTCCATGGCCTGCTTTTGGTACCTTCTGAATTCTGGACTGCAAGGCGTGGGCACGAGGAAGTAAGATAAAGCAAGCTCAGTGTTAAAACCACGACGGAAAACTCTGGAACGCACAGAAGAGCAGTTGCCAGTTATCACGAGAACTTCCACAGAAGGCAAGAAAGGCGCCTCCCAGTGAGCATCGATAAGGCAACTGAGCAAATCAGAAACGTAACTACCAGAAAAATGCCCGGAAAACGAACACCGACAAGCCCCGCACAGCAACGGGGACACGTCGCCCAGGGCCATCAGCACCACGCTCCCAGAGGAGCCTGAGAAATCACAGTGGGCAGGTCGCCCCAGCCTCACCCAGGCCTCGGCTAGACAGGTTCCGCACGAGCTGGCCCTCGGCCGACTCCTGGGCCGCCACTGACCCAGGTGAACCCCCATTGTTTCCCTGACCCCAGTGATAGCCGGTCCCCGAATGAGAGAGTGACAACTGAAGTTGTCAGAGATGCTCACCTGGGGCAGACACCTCCTCGGCCTCCACCGCCGCTGCTCACGCTGGGACTGCAGAGTCCTCGGGTCCTGCAGCTGGCCCCTTCCTGCCAGAAAGAGCCGGGAGCAGCCCCAGCCCCCGGTCAGGAGCTGGGGGTCGCGAGTCACCAGCCAGGGCTTGAATCCCTGCACCCCCAGAACAACAGGGCGTGCTCGGGCAAATACCCGCAAAGGGCACGGCTGAGGGCTCCAGACGCTTTCTCCGAGGTCTAAATGTGCGGTCGTGACACTGAGGAAGCCCCCACTGCCCTGTCCTGGCCACTCTGGAGCAGGGGCTACTTCTGCTTATTTTACTGCCTAGGATGGAGAAGGCAGATGGCTTCCCGGTACTTACGTGGGGAAAACAGCAGACACTTTCCCCAAAATAAACAAGAAGTCCTTCTTCCAAACCAGCCTTTCAAACTCACACAGCCACTGCTTGTTCCTCATATTCAGTCTCACGCCACCAAACGACCAGGCCACGTGAATGGACGTGAGGAACCGACAGAAGCCAGGGTCAGTAACAAACTTTTTTTTTTTTTTATTAGAGCTAAAAACAGCAAAGTCCCACGTACCGTACCCTACAAGACATGAGATGAGTGGACGGGTGTTGACTATTTACAGGAGCCGTAGCAAAAGGCTGCCCCTCCGGGCCTCGGCTGTGCCCGTGCCCAAGCGCAGTTTCTCCGCGGTGGCGGGTGGGTCAGTGGCAGAGGGCGATGGTTTCCATGTTGAGGAAGCGGACATGCATCTTGGTCTCGATGTCAATCCCCTGCCAGATCTGGAAGGGGCGGAGCAGCCTCAGGGCGTGTCCCCGCCGCTGCCTTGCAGAGGACCAGGCCCCAGTCCCCACCCACACACCCGCCCGCCCACCCTCTTCTGCCACCAGCTGAGATGCTCCCGGCAGGTGAAAACCAGAGGGCTGTGTTTCAACACTGTGAGCTAAGCGAGGAAGAAACACTTCCATCTGTCCTTTTGCTGGTTAATTTGGCTCTGACATTTGGATTCTTTCTGAGATTGTCACAGCGAGTTATTATTAAGTACTGAATCCGAGCTCTCAGCTCCGAGTCATCTGAGTCTCACCCACCACTCCGGGCTCTGCGATTTTCATGCAAATTACGTAACCCCATCACAGCCCCCTTTGGTCTGTCAGTACAATGCGGGGACCCCCCCCCCCGCCTGTGCTGCCCGCTTCACAGAACGCTGCGGGGTTCCAGTGGGATCCTTCGCATCCACAGTTTACAGCGTTGTCTACACTGTCGGGGCCGCGCAGCAGGAAGGCTTTGTTAGGCCATCATCGTTAATGAAAACGTCACCACGGTTTGGTCTTTACGACCTCCCTGGGGTAAGGGGTCACCCGTGTTCTAGACAAACTCCTGCCCCCAAAAAGGTAACTGCTGCGCAAAGCTCATGTCCGTGGCCCGGTACCTGGCGCTGGCACTGCCATTGCAATCCATCCTGGCCAGGCCCTAGTGGGTGTCTGGGCCCCACGGCTCTTTGCCCACACCACAAAGCCCCTCACTCCCCTGTGCCCACCAGCTCCTTGGCAACCCGGGGCCTGCGGGGGCCACAGATGGAGAGACAGCAGGGGGGTGCCAACGGGAACGGAGGGACACAGTGGGTGGGTGACTTCTCACTTTCTCCCCGCTTATGTAAGAACGTCAAACTCTCAAGCTGTCACTCTCAGCATCTCCAGGGACAGCCATGAGGCTGGGAACGGGAGAGCCCCGTGGGCACCCAGGCAGCAGGGAGGGCTTGGGGTATTTCTGGCCACTGTCACATGGTCCAGAGTCCCCCATGTGCCCTTGGTCTCCTGCACCTGTTCTGGGTGTCAGGAGGGAGGCAGAGAGAACAGGTCTGGCTCCAGCTGAGCAGCTCTGACCCTTGCTGGGTGGAAGAGACGTTCTCAGGGAAAGATACCTGGACATCCAGGTTGCTTTCTGCTCAATGCCAGGCCACACAGTCCACCAAGGGCACCAGAAGGGGAGGAGCTGGCTGGTCACGGAAGACCCCAGGGGTACAGGGATGGGCTTGGGGAGCACTAGTCCCCCCCACTCCCCTGCCTCCCATCTTTTAGTTCCTTGTGCTGTTGTCTTGGTTAAGCAGCACGCACCAGGGTGACCGGGGCCACACGTGCAAACTCTGGCCTCTCCCCCTCGTTTTGCCCTGCCTGGGGTGGGGCATCTGAGTGGGCAAAGGCAGCTGCCGACCCGTGACGGCAACGGCCCCTCCCAGCCGTTCCGTCGTGGTGGGGCGGTGCAGCCTGCCTCTCCTCCCGCGCCACGTCCCACCGCCAGCAGGTGACCGGCCAGCTCAGCGGAGCAGACTCCAGGAGCAAGCCCAGCCGGACCTCAACCCACCCCACGGTGTCGGCCCGCTGGGGCACAGGCTCACTTGGCCACCTTGTTGCCCCTAGAAAATGCTGCCATGTGCACAGACGTGGAAAGTTTCTGGAATCTCTGTTCCAGCTGTCCTCGGGGATGACCTCTAAGAAGGGACACTGGGATCCCAGGTGGGAGAGGAACAGATTTTCCCTGGTATTCCCTTTCGTGCTGCTTCAACTCTTCTGACCCCACGTGAATACGACCCTTTGCACACAGAAGGGGAAACCAGCTCAAACGGTTCTCAAAGGCCACGCCCAGGCTGACCCTTCCCACTGAGTGCCGGTCACACGGGCAGCTCGTCCCTCGCCGCAGGGAACGAGCCACGTCTCCTCCTGACCGGAGGGCTCCCTGGGGTGCCGAGGCTCCCCCAGCCCCGCACTCAGGCCCCCACACCCACCTTCAGGAAGTCCTCGAAGGTGATCCCCTCGTACACCTGGTCAGGCTCCTGCGGGCGAGAGCACACGGCAGAGTGAGCGGCCGGGTCCTCGCCCCCCACACCCGGAACACACAGATGGCCGGGGCTGTTTAGGTGGAGTCGTGACAAAGGAGGGGACATTCTGGATCATTCGCCACCAGCACGAGGCCAGTACCAGCTTGAGGGTGGGTGTGAGACCGGGTACCGGCTCTCCAGGGCCCCTCCCTATCCCCAGACCCCCAGGGAGGATCTGAGGTGGGGGACAGAGGCACAGGGCTCTCCCTCCCCCGACAGCCCGGTCACCAAAGACTCCTCCTGCCACCCCCAGGCCCTGCACCGACAAGAACTGTTCCGGCTGATCCGAGCTCCTGAGCTCCCGGGTCACTAGGGAAAGGGGCAAGCAGATAAAGGGCCTGTGTGGTCCATCCCTCGGGCCCCATGAGTCACCGTGATAGCCTCTGGCTGCCAGGAAGGTGGGGCCAGAGCTTGGCCACCAGGAGGCCACTTCTGCTGTGCCAGGAGCCTCCCCGTTGTATGCATTTAATGGTGAGTCTCCACCTGTGTCCTTCCTGCTCGGGGGACATGAGGGACCCTTTGAGGGGCCCCTGCCCCTTTCACTGACACTCTCAGGATCCTACGACCGAGTCTTCAAACACCTCATCCCGCAGCACCCCGTGAAACCAAGCGTTCAGCCAGCCGCACAGCCTTGGCCGTCCACACCACTGACTACACACAGCCTTCGAGAAGGGGTCTATCTACACACGTTGCTATGGAAAAGGCTCCGAGGTGTGTACACAGCAGAAAAAGAAACAAACAAAACATCCGACAGGGAGCACAAAGACGTCTGCAGAGCCTGTGTGTGCAAACGTTCTCCCAGACCGATGACCAGCCCCCTGCCATCTGCCTGTGGACACGTGGGAGTCGTACGGAGATGAAGGAAAGCCGCCTCAGTCTGATTCCACTTTGCATAAATCAAAAATAAAAGATGAACCTGTGTACGCCGGCACACGGAGGGAAAACCCCGCCAAGGGCCGGTCCCTTCAGGGAAGCAGACCCGGGCTGCAGGGAGGGCGGCGGGAGCGCTCGCGGCGCTCTCTGGGCCTGCGATTCAAGGACGCGCATTTGAGGGAACAGTGGGCCCCTCTCAGCGCTCGCTGCGAGCCAGGCACGTCCCAGTGCTTTCCAAATGCTGTTACCTCTTTTTTCTTTTTTTGGAGACGGGATCTTGCTCTGTCACCTGGGCTAGAGTGCAGTGGCATCGTCATAGCTCACAGCAACCTCAAACTCGTGGGCTCAAGTGATCCTCCCACGTAGCTGGGACTATAGGCTCGGGACACCACGCTTAGCTAATTTTCCTTATGTGTTTAGAGATGGCGTCTCGCTCTTGCCCAGGCTGGTCAGTTGTTAACATTTAATACTGACTGATGCCAACCTAACGGCCAGCCATGAGGTGGGCTCTGTTCTCACTCCCATTTTGCAGATGAGGCCACTGGGGGGCCCCAGAGGGAGGGTCCCAGTCTAGCGGGGACCATCGAGCTGGCTCCAAGTCTGTGAGGGCTGTGTCTGGTGGCAGGACTTTGCACCCTCTTTTTGTACTTTTTGAGAGAATTCTATAAAAACCACCAGCTCTCAGCTGGCATAGGCCACCACTGTCCCTAAGGGTCCTTCCTCCCTCTCTTCCCACTGGTGGGCACAGAGAGAAGTGGCTGTCCTCCCCCGGCTGGGGAAGCTAATTACAGACAAGCCCCCCGCCCCCGCCAACCCCCGGCCAGAGACAGGGGCTGGAGGATGGAGGGCGGGAGGGGGAAGGAGGAGCCCCCAGGGCTGGAACCCCAGCAAGGCGGCCCCATCCTCGAGCCCCCAAATCGTGCCCACAGAGCACAGCCCCCAGAGAAAGCACCCCGAAGAGAGATGGCGGCCCCAGTCGATAACTGCCTTCAGAAGTCCATTACAGGGGGACGACGGGTCGTTTGTCTTTGGCAGCGCGGTCAGAGGTGCCGAGCGTCCTCAGAGGCCAGATGGTATGGAACCGACACGGCTGCCCCCCAGCCCAGGCTCGGGCTGCGCACACGGCTGGGTCTGCGCCGGTCTGGGCGACGTTTGCACCAGAAAACACACGGTAAAGGCAGGCGGGCAGGTGAGCGCTCGGCGTGGCGCTGCCTTCCCTCCCGGCTCCAGGGCCCGGGGGCAGCAGGCACCACGCCTGGGGAGGCCGGCTCGCCCCGAGACGCTCCGGAGGCTGCTGGCATTTTATGCAGATCAGCAGCTGCCAGCTGCCAACAATTTTACTACAGCAAATTAAGAAAACTGCCACCAATTGAAACTGGAGTGGGACAGGGAGCAATTTGCAGGAGGGGACTGTAATTAAATCAAATGGGAACGTGGCCCAGCAACCCCGCGGGAGATCCCTGCTCTCCCCACCGAGGTCTCGAGCCCTCCTGCAGCGGCTACTTTGCTGAGTGGGTGGTTTCACCAAAGCCAGAGGCCTCCCCGAACCCTGCGGCCAGAGGAGCAGACGGATAAAATACAGGCCAAGGGCATGACCGCAGACCCCGCCCCGGGGGCAGGCCTGGGCGGGTGGCCTCGTGTCCCCAATGACAGGCTTGGGGCACAGAGAGCAGGATCTGGCATGAAAACAACCCTCCGCCCCGGCTGTGGTGAACACAAAGCCACACAGGTGTCTAGAGACGCGGCCACTTCAAACACACCAGTGGCAGAGGGGCCACCTAGCCCTCAGGGAACAAAGCTGACATCGAGATGGTCACCTGCCCACCTGAGGTGTCCTCAGGGCTTAGAGTTGTCGAGTGGGGGCCTGGCAGGGCTGCACCCAGCTATACAAGAGGGAGTCCACCCAGCACAGGAAAGATCACAAGGTCCAGAAAATTCTTCATGTTCTCTGTGCCTCAGTTTCCCCACCTATAAAACTGAGGCTAAAAATTTACGAAATGATGTACAAGAGAGGACTAAGCCCCTCTCTCCTGTCTCATTTACGTGCCACCCCCCACCTCCGTGCCTCGACCAGACCCCAGACCGGGGTTCTCCCCAGCCCAGAACTCCCTGCTCCCCGCTCGTCCTGGCCCCAGGGCCAGATGCTGCCTCTGAGTCACTGGTAAGAAACGAGCTAATTAACTGGAGCCTGGGCTGTCTGCCGGCCAGGCCCGGCCCGCTGCCAGGAGCTGCCCGTGAGCGCTGACAGGGCCTGGGAGGCTGCACAGTGGGGGCTCCTGGACCCCGAAGCCTGGCAGCCTTCAGCCCTGCTTCCGGTGTCACCCAGCTCTCAGGGGCTGGGGCCTACGGTCTCGGGGGGGCGAGACGGGAAAAGCCAGGAAGGTTTCTGGGCTCCACGGGCCCTCGTTGGATCAGGGAGCAGGACGCATCTGGCCCTGCCCTCGGGGGCCACTCACCATCTGCCCCACGCACACGCTGGCCGCCTCCATCATGGCCCCGTCGGCGATGGAGCGGGCGGACTCCTTCTCGATGTGGGGGTTCCCCGAGAGCAGCTCCTCGACTACCTGGCGGGCGGGGCAGACACAGAGGGTGACCTCAGGCCTCCATCAGGGTCGCGGGGCGGGGGAGGCACCAGGAGCCCAGGGTGGGGCGGAGGAGCATACTTTACATTTCTATATTCCTCCAGGGTGATGCGGCCGTCGCTGTCCGAGTCGTACATGTGGAACAGAACTGGGGCGGCCGGGGAGAGAGGGAGGCTCGGTCAGGTACGCCAGGGCCCTGCTTCCCCCGCCCTGACATCTGCACCAAACTGAGCGAAAACTACCAATAACGAAACCTCAATGCCAAAGCCGTGGGGCCAGACACACCACTTCCTAGCACATGACCTTGGACAAGTGACTTAACTTCTGAGCCTCAGTTTCCCCATCTGTGAAATGGGAATAACCACCATGTTCACCTCGTGGTCTTGCTGGGAGCTAGAGCGGGTGGAGTCAGGGCCCTGCGATGGCCTGGTACACCATGAGCGTGGATGTGACCAGTAAGCATCAATAGCCAAATGGGTGCTACGTCAAAATGTCGCTCCAGACAGACCCAGTGGGTGCCACCATCTCTGCCTAGGACAGGTCAGACTTTGATGCTCATGGCCCGGCCCGGCATTAGCATCTCCTCTGGCTCCTTCACACTTACTGATGTCCTGTCAGCAACTGGTGGCCAGGAGCCAGAGGGGAGGTGACCTTGGGGGCTGGAGCTCTCCCAACCCTCCGCCTTGGCATTTGTCGAGCGCCGACCAGACGCCCGGGCATGCAGGGCGCGTCACAGTCCTCTCCCCCCTCATCCTCACACCACCCCGGGAGACCGGGGCCCCCCTTCCCAGACGAGCCATCAAAGTTCACAGGAGCTAAGGCATTTGCCCGGACGCCCCGACAACGGCCGAGAAACCAGGGCCTCGGAACAGCTGCCCAGGCTGTTCCTCCAGCCCCCACAGGCACGTCCCGGAGCTGAACGTGGCCAGGAGCACGTTTACGTTCCCCTGATGAGAAGGCCCAGCCTCCACCTGCGTGGGGCGAGCAGGGGTGTCGGAGTCACGGGAAAGTCCACAGAGGAGGAGGAGATGCCACTTGGGCCACTACTGGGACCCTGTGCTGACGGCTGGCCGGGACCACAGCCACGACCCACCCCGGAGCCAGGACACGGTGGAGGCCGGTCCCACGACCCCGACCACAGCACAGCCCCGAAGGCACCCTGCGCACCACGGGTCTGTGCGACCCGAGCCACGATCGGCATTCCCGCGTTCCAGGTCACGTGGCTAGGAGGGCGGGCTGAACCTGAACCCGGGTCTGCTGGAACCAAGGGCCTCGTTCTCCCAACCCACCCCTCGGGCCCCCACTACTCTCAGGAAACCGCACGGTGGCTGCTGGGGCTTGTCTGAGACGGGTCAGGGTGTCCCCGACCCCTGCTACTGCCCCCTGCCACGCACGGCCAGCCTCCGGCTGCCAGGGCCCCCGCGGGGACTCGGACACGCACATCTCAGCTTCTCCTTCCGGGACAGCTCCACCTGCTCCTCCCCCATGGTGGTGTCGATGGGCCGGAAGTAGGACATGATGGTCAGGAAGTCCTCGAAGGTGATCTCGTCCGCCAGGCCGCTGGGACCCTTGCGCAGGTTCCTAGGGGCGCAACGAGGAGGGTGTTGGGAGCAGACGGAGAACCGGAGCCCGGCCCCCGGCTGCCAACAGCGCCCGAGGACTCAGCCCTCCCGGCACACGCTTCGCCCACGACGGCTGCTCTCGCCTCGAGTCCTGTTCCCCGAGAACCCGCTCTGTGGGGGACATTGGGGGCCCCGCGAGCTCTAAGCCCAGCCCGCTCTGCTCTCACAGCGCTGTCGCGGGGTGGGGGCGTTAGGAGAAGACAGACAATTGCACAAGTGTTGGTTCAGGCTGGGACGGAGGAATACATGGGTGTGTGACCACTCACATACGGGGAAACCGAGGCACTAAATAATCCAATAACTCACCCAAGTACACATCACCTGATCCTTTAAGCTCAGGGGTTGGCAGCTATGGCCCACGGGCCAAATCTGGCCTGTCGTCTGTTTTTATACAGCCCATGAACTAAGAAGAATTTTCACGTTATTAAATGGTTGAAAAATATTTGACAAAAAAAAAAAACAAGTCGAAAGAATAAATAATATTTCACAAGTGAAAATTACATGAAATTCAAATTTCAGTGTCCAGAAGTGAAGTTTTATTGGAACACGGCCACGCATGCTCATTTCGCATCGTCCGCTTTCGTGCTACGGCGGCAGAGTATCGCAGCTCAGCAGAGACCACGTGACCCGAGAAGCCCAAAACATCTCCTCTCTTGCCTTTTTACCGAAAACGTTAGTCAAGCCCTGCTCCATCAGTAGTTCAAAGTTTCAGTCCAGTGATCGGCTGTAAGCAGCTCTGAGTATTTTGTTTACTGCCCGAGTACACGATGTGTTAATAATTCAAAGTTGTGTAACAAATCGGGACAGACTGGAGGTTGTCCCTCTCAGTGTGCTTTCCAGAGGGGGCAAGAAAGGGCTCGTGTTCCACGCGGGGCGCAGGGAGCGTGTGCCACGCCGTGTGTGCCCCACGGCCGGCACGGGGCCTGGTGCAGAGCGGGAGCCCAGCCGACACGCCATCGGCTCGGGTCCCGGCAGACACACGCAGCTGTTGAGAAGACCACTGGGAGGTCGCCCCAAATACTAGCTCCTGACTCACTGTCACCAAACCCTCATCACTAACCGACTCTGACCCTGAGAGTCTGATGGCTGTGGGGACATGCTGCCACGGGGCTGGCAGGCTGTGGGTGCTGAGGCCCCGCACTGTGGGCGTCCCGAGACAACTAAGTTAACGGCTGGTGCTTGGACATTTTACTTGGGTCCCACGCAGGACACAACTGTACCCCGGCATGAAGGAGTGTTTGCAATTCTCTCTTTAGCGGTCCGTCCACGCCCTTTCAGTGCCCGATAAATACCACTGGCAGTGTCTGCTGCACTTCACACTTTGTAGATTTTCAGAAAGAGGGGGATCCCAAATGTGGGTTAGGGAAGGTGGATCGTGAGACCCCCAATCTGCAGGGTGACACGAGATCCTTCCCAGGACCCAGGAAGCCAGTCTCGGTGCGTTTGCTCTGGCGTCCCCTTCCCTCTTCTATCCTGCGGGGCTCCCACCGCTCCTCCCAACAGACCCATGTCCAAGTTCTTGCCATCGGTGGCACAGACCAAGTTTGCAGAGAATAAAAATAGCCCCCGGGCTTATCGGGCTCCTCCGGAGGCACTTGTCGCTGCGGTTGGCTCACGTGTCCTTCCCAAGTGGTTTAGGCTGCAGCAGGGGGGACTGAGATCAGCACCGGGGGGAACATGATAGCCCCCAGGGAAGGCAGGGCACACACGTGTCCTTGTCAGGGAAGGTCGACGCCTGGGCTGCTTCAGTATCGGGACCCGATTCAGGGGAAGAGGGTCTCTCCCCCTCTGCGTGTCCCTGGGAGGTCCGCACAGGCCCACATCGTGTCTGGAAACCCAGACAAAGCGCCTGGAGCCAGACACACCTGCTGCCCACTCCCAGTTCTCAAACGGGCACCCAGGCCAAGATCGGAGGCTGGGAGTCAGGCGCTGCACCCCAAGCTGCGACCCAGCGGGACAACAGGCAGCTTTCGTTCTCTGCGCAGCGATGCCTGCTTTTCAGTGAACTTTCTGCTTCCCTGACTTCCCAGTTACCCTGTAAGGAAGGGAGCCCCTGGAGGTGGGCACGGACCCCACTTAGAATACCCCCGAGACCTGTTCCCACACTTTGTCCCCTCAAGAGCAGCAGCTCATGGAGGACAGCACAGCAGACGCCCGGATCCCACCCTGAGAGCTGAACTCACAATCCCGGGTCTGTCCGGGACAGACGGACCCGAGTCGGAATCCAAGTTCCCACAGGTGACAGCCAAGAGCCAAGAGACGTAGGGTCAGGTTTTGTTAAAGGAAAAATTACATCCCAGAAAATGCACAGACCCTGTGTTTGGACAAACATATGTCCTGTGAAATCCCCTCCTCTGCCCCAGAAGTTCCCTTATGTCCCCGTTCAACTTGTCCACGCTCCCTCCCGGCTGGCCCAGCGTCCCGGGAGGCAGGTCGTTGGTATTGTCACCACAGCCAATGGGGTGCTGGCTAAGCTGCGCCGCCTCTTTGTAAGCCGTGGCGGGGAACTTAACGGCCACCTCGCACTCTACCATGGCAGATGCTGTCACCCTTCAAGATGGCCCCAATAACCGCTGCCTCCTGGGGGGTCACGCTCCTGTGTTGCCTCCTTGTCAAGAGGGGGGTGACCGAGTGACTCACTTCTTTGTTTTGGAGACTGGGTCTTGCTCTGTTGTCCAGATTAGAGTGCAGTGGTATCATCATAGCTCACTGCAACCTCCAACTCTTGGGCTCAAGTGATCCTCCTGCCTCAGCCTCCTGAGTAGCTGGGACTACAGGCATGCGCCACCATGCCCGGCTAATTTTTTCTATATATTTTTAGTTGTCCAGATAATTTCTTTCCTTTTTTTTTTTTTTTTTTTTTTGACACAGAGTCTCACTCTTTTGCCCTGGCTAGAGTGAGTGCCGTGGCATCAGCCTAGCTCACAGCAACCTCAAACTCCTGGGCTCAAGCGATCCTCCTGCCTCAGCCTCCCGAGTAGCTGGGACCATAGGCATGCGTCACCATGCCCGGCTCATTTTTTTCTATTTTTTGTAGGGACGAAGTCTCACTCTTACTCAGGCGGGTCTCAAACTCCTGGCCTCAAGCAATCCCCCATCCTCGGCCTCCCAGAGTGCTAGGATTACAGGCGTGAGCCACCCCCCAGCTTTAAGGACTCACTCCTAATGAAGAGACATAGCAAAAGGAACAAGGTATCCCTTCCAAGATTCGGTTATAAAAACATGGCAGCTTCCACCTTGGGTCACCCCCCACCCCAGGGTTCTGTTCAGCCACCTCGCTCTGGAGGACGCCAGCCGCGGTGCCGTGAGCAGCTCTGTGGAGAGGTCCAGAAGATGTCACCAGCCACGGCCACCAGAGTGAGCCTGGAAGCACAGCCTGCCCCAGCTGAGCCTTGAGCTGACACCTTGGCTGAAGTCTGCCAGAGCCCCTGGGCCTGAGAACCTCCCCCATCGAGCTACTTTGCACCTGGATCCCTGACCCACAGAAAGGGTGGGATAATGTTTATTGTTCATTGTAAATAAACAGTATTGTTTATTGCAAACGTTTATTGTTTCAAACTAAGCTTGGAGGTCATTTCCCACGCAGCCCCAGATAACTAACACAGAGGCCTAGAGAGCCCGAGGGAGCTGCCCAAAGTCACCCAGCTATGAATCCACGACTGCCTGGCCCCCAACCCCATAAGCCCCACCCGGCCCGGCCCCTCTTATCTGCATCAGTGTAAAGGACCGTCCTGCGCACGTCAGTACTGCGCGATGTTATGCAGGACAAAGGCGCCTGCCACCCGCTGGTCAGCGAGAAGAGCCCACCTGTTGTCGAAGAAGGCACGAACGATTTTGGATCGGATCGGGTTGAGCTCCAGGTCGGGGACGTTGTTGAAGTTCTCCTTGCTGGTTTCCGAGGACGAGAAACACCGAGAAAAGAACCAGGAGAGAGAGATGTCAGCGGGCATTTTCATCACGTATGGAGCTGTACCTTCGATCCTCCGAGGCCTCACGAGACCCGGTGGGCGTTAGAGACAGAGCCGCGATACGCCCCATTCAGCCGCCCCCTGCTCTGACCTCCAGCCCCGCGACAGTAAGGACGACTTGGAGGCTCAAGATGCTTTTGAGAATCCAGGAGACGTGAGACGTTCATCTCCGGGAGAATGTCGACACACGGGATTTGCACCCCACCCTGGGGGCTCCGATCCCAGCTGGAGAAGCTCTGCTTTGGCCGCTCTGACGCTGGCCCAGAGCGCCGGGACAGTCCGGCAGGTCCTCGAAGGCCAGCGTAAACGTATCACCCAGCAATTCCGCTCCCAAGTGCATGAAAACCCACACGTGCGTTTTGTAAGTAGCAGCGTTTACTCATGACAGCCGTAAGGCAGAAACAACTCCAACGTCAACCAACAACTGGACAAACACAACGTGGCGTGCCCAGTGGAACAGTCTTTAGCCATGAAAGGGACCGCAGTACCGCCACCTGCCACAGCACGGGTGAACCTCCAACACCGCGCTGAACGAAGCCGCCAGACGCAGACGGTCACGTAGCGCACGAGTCCGTTTACGTGAACTCGGTAAAGCCAGACACGGAAGGCAGAGTGTGCCTGTCAGGGGCTGGGGCAGGGGGAACGGGGGTGCTGGCTGAGGGTGCGAGTTCCTTTCTGGGGTGATGAAAATGTCCTAAAATTATTTGTGGTGTTGGATGCGCAACTCTGCAAAATGCCCTAAATGGCACCGAATTGTACGTTTTAACGGGTCAGTTGTGTGATATGTGAATTTCAGTAAAGCTGTTAAATAAAAAAAAAAAAGCTCCTGGCTGGGGGCCAGGGTGGGTGAAGTTCGGACAAGGGCGCACTGCAGCGGGCACAGGTGCTGCTGGGTCCCCAGGCCGCGGCTGGGCAGCGGGGCAGCTGGCGACCCTCGGCCCCTGCCCTTCTCCCCGACCTGCCGCAGGAGGCCGTGCCGTGTTCTCTGCTCCCTGCTCACGTTTTCCTCTGCTCCGTGGACTGCCGTGGCCGGTGGCCTTGGAAGGGACCCAGGGCACAGGCTGGAAATCCCGGGAACCAAGGAGGCACGTCCGGGAGGGGAGGGTGGAAGGACGTCAGATACCAGGAGTGAGACTGTCCAGGGTGGGTCAGTCAGAACCTGTGCTGGGAGGGGAGTGAGTGCCAGCTGGAAGGTTCCATGAACGCCTCGCTGGCCCGTCCTGCCCCCACCTTACAGATGGGCAGGCTGAGGCCCGGACAGGCATAAGCAGGACGTGGCCCCGTCCCTGGGTCCCTGTGTGTTCTCTCCCGTCCCCCTGAGCGGCCTCCTGTGCCTCCCACCCCGGAGTCCGGCCACAGTCAGGAGCCGGTGCCAGGGCATGCCGCCGTTTTGGATTCACAAGAGCCCAGTTCCGAAGAAGAGGACACACTCAGGACAGCCGGCCCAGAGAGACGGGGTGTTTTTTGGCCGTAAAAAATAATGGAATACATTTTGGCCATAAAAGGAATGAAGCTCTGATCCACGCCGCAGCACAGACAGACCTTGAACACGTCATGCTGAGTGACGGAAGCCAGACACGCAAGGCCACGCGGAGATAGACACCCACAGAGACAGAGAGTGGAGCTGTGGTTTCTAGGGGCTGGGGACACGGTGACGGCTAATGGGTATGGGGTGTCCTTCTGTAGTGTTCCAAGATGGACCACAAACTGCATAATATGTGAATTACATCCCTAAAAAGCTGTTAAAAATTTCTAATAAAAAAAAAAAAACAGAAAAGGACCACTGCACTATGACTCCATTTATATAAAGAACAAAAAATAGCAACACAGGCCAGGACTGGTGGCTCACGCCTGTGATCCTAGCGCTCCGGGAGGCTGAGGAAGGAGAATCGCTTGAGCTCAGGAGTTCAAGACCAGCCTGAGCAAGAGTGAGACCCTGTCTCTACTAAAAATAGAAAACTTAGCCAGGCATGACGGCATGAGCCTGTAGTCCCAGCTACTGGGGAGGCTGAGGCAGGAGGATCGCCTAAGCCCAAGAGTCTGAGGTGGCAGTGAGCTGTGATAAAGCCACTGCATTCTACCTGGGGTGACGGAGTGAGACTCTGTCTCCAAAAAAACAAAAGTGCCAACATGAACAAATGTAGTTGGAAATCAGGATGATGGTTAAGCACATTTGCGGGGAATGGGGGGCAAGGAAGAAAGTCCCTCCCCGTGTGACATGCACTATTTTCTACACCACCACACCCACGGCCACTGTCCTCTCCCTTCTCATTAGCCACCAGAGGAGACAGAACAGAGAGACCAGAGCCCCAGATGAGTCAAGGTTACCAGGGGAGACAACCCACTTCTACAAAACCACTATCAGATGACGATAACAGCTCATAATAACCGTGCAAACGATGTGGCCTGTGCAATCTTGTTTCCCCGGGTAACACCTACGAGGGCCCCAGTTGTTTCCCACACGAAAGGGTCAGCACAGAGAGGTTGGGTGACCCGGCTGCGGTGTGGGAGCCAGACTGGAACTGGGAAGAGCGCAGCCACACTTATCCCTGACACCCCGCTGCCCTGGTCTCCTCGGCTGACCGGGATCTGTTTGCAAAGCCCAGATCCCAGGCTGAGAACGGGACAGCGTGGAGCTCGAGAGGGAACTCGGGAGGAGAGAGAAGAGCCGCTGCCACACCACGGTCAGTTCATGAGACCCCAAGCCCTCTCTGGCCTGCACTGGCTGAAGAGGGTCTGGGCTACTGCTAAGCCTTCCTCAGCCTCACTGTTCTCATCTGTGAGGTGGGCACAGCCTCGGGACTCAGCCTTGGCTTCTACCCTGTCCTGCCACCTGAGACAAGTGACTTTGTCCACTCTGAGCCTCAGTCTGCCCCCCCCTGGAAAAAGGAACCTTACAGGGTTGTCGCACAGTTTAGAGACAAAGGGAAGTGGCCACAGGCAGGGCTTTGCTGCCCCTCTGGTCCATCCTGAGCCTGTGCCAGGAGCCAGGCCCAGGGTCCAGGCGTCCAGACCCTGCAGCCTGGGGCCGACAGGGAAGAGCAGAGGGCAACGTCCTGGGAGGGAGGAAGGAAGAAACCCCCTCGAGAGCCTGCCCTGTGTGTCCAGAGAACAAACTAACCCCACGAAAGAGGCCTGTTCTCCCACCGGCAGCAACGAGGCAGACGCCCAACCTGCGGGACCCGGCTGGGGGGACGTGGTCCCCGGTGCTGCCCCGACTCCTGGCAAGTCTGTGCAGATGCCCTGGAAGCCCAGCTGTCCTGGCTCTGTCTCCACAGGGACCTGCCAGGCCCACACCCGAACCTCCCCTCCCCCCACCACGGGCATCGACTCTCGGAGCCTCGGTGTCCTCATCTGTGACAGGGTCACAAACCTGACACTTCCCGCACCAGAGCGCGCGGCGCGGGGTCTCATGGGGGGAGGGGCTGCGGGGCCAGCACGTCTCAGAGCCTCAGATGGGGAACGTGGGAATGTCCAGGCAGCATTGTGGGGTTAACGAGATAGTTAAATAAGTCCACGTAAGGTACTTAGCAAACCGCCAGACGCACAGTGAGCTCCAAATTTTAAAATAACGTTAACAACAACAGTAGTAACAGTAACAGTAACAGCAGCTAACCTACCAACACGTATGTGCAAAGTGTTCGAGAGCTCTCCATTGTTATTAAGGGCTCACAATTTGAGAACTCTATGTAAGGTAGGTACTTATCCCCACTTTCCAGATGAGCAAACTGAGGCAGAGAGGTGAAGTCACCACTTGCTGCTAAGAATGACGCTGACGCAGGTCATGGCGAAGAAGTGCCAGGCCCAGGAGCGGCTTCTGGTGAGCGTCAGATCTGTGTGTTCTCAGGGACAGTCCCTGAACCTGCCACCCTCCCTTGCCCACCAGGAGCGAGCAGGCTGTAGCAAGGACGCCCTGTCGTCCGTGAAATAAAACAGACGTGCACAAATTGACGCGTCACCTGCATGTTAACACCCACTTCCGTGCCCCTCCCCTGAACCCCAGACTCACGTGACTGCCACCCACCCGGAACGAGCCCAGGATCCGCCACGTCTCTCTCCTTCCTCCTCCACGCCCCAACTCCCCAGTCCGGCCAGCATCTCCCGCCTGGGCGCCCCATAATTCCTTCCTGGGCATCCTGTACCCAGGCTCACGGTACCAACGGAAGATGGTATGAAAATGTCACTTCTCTGCTCGAGACGTCCCAGCTCGACGAGCACGAGTCAGAGCCTCGGAGGCTGCTCTGTGTCCCGCAAGACCTGCCCAGCTGGGACCCTGCTGCCTCAGTTTCCCCTGTTCCTTCTGCCCAGGTCATGTGGACATTTTTGCTGTTCCCTG
>CAUYSK010047955.1:0-13162 GCA_963575035.1 Avahi laniger
AAATCTACAACTAAAGGACATGGGGAGCACTAAAGGGAGGGAAGGGCACGCCTTTAACCTGCATATGGGTGAGGCAAAGACATAAAGTGTAACTAGAATGTTTGTACCCTCACAATACCTTGGAATAATAAAAAAAAAAAATAAGTAGTTCATTCTTGGGATACCTCACTTAGTAGAATGCATTCCAGTTCTATCCAGGAGTATACAAGAGGTGCTATATCACCATTGTTTCTTAAAGCTGAATAGTACACCATGGTGAAATGTCCGATTTTGAATCAAACCTTTAGTTTATTATATCTGAAACAAGAAGCAATACAATTAATCAAAGCATAAGCCTAAACTATCAACATGGTTTTGCCATCTTAATGGTAGCTTGTTTATGCCAGCAGAAAGGAAGCTTAGAGAGAGACTGGTGATGAAATTGCAAAGGTATTTTCCACAGATTTTTGAGAATTGAATATTTTTCCATGAAAGAGTGGTTCAAAGTCTGAAAGAAGTGGTTGCCAGTTGGTGCAAGGTCTGGTGAATACAGTGGATGACACAGTGTTTCCAAGTCCAGCCTCTATGGTTTCAGCAGTTTTTTGTGTGTCATGTGGTTGAGTGCTACCTTGCAAGAGGATTGGCCTATCTCTATTGACCAATCTCGGCTGTTTAATTGCAAGCATCCTCATCATTTCATCCAATTCATTGCAGTAGACATCTGCTGTAATTGACTGACCAGGTTTCATGAAGCTGTAGTGACTAATACCAGCTCTGTACCCATCGAGCAGACACCATTAGCTTTTTTTTGATGAATGTTTGGTTTTGGAGTGTGTTTCAGCACTTCATCTTTATTCAACCATTGTTCAAAACACTTTCAATTGTCAAAAAGAATCCATTCTTCATCACATGTAACAATATGGTGTAGAAATGGTTCACTTTTATGTCATGACAGCAAAGAAAGGCAAAGTTGGAGACAATTTCTCTTCTGATGCTGATTTAATGCATGTGGTACCCATCTACTCAGCTTCTTTACCTTGCTAATTTGTTTCAAATGGTCCCATATTGTTAGAATAGTAACGTTAAATCATGCGGCTAAATCACACATAAGTAGAGATGGATTGGTGTCCATTATAACTTTTAGCTCATCATTATCCACGTTGGTCTCAGGTTGCCCAAATTGCTCATTTTCAAGATTAAACTCACCACAATGGAACTTCTAAAATCATTGATGTACTGTGCCTTCATTAGCTACATCCTTCCCAAATACTTTGTAGCTATTTCGAGCTGTCTGCATAAAATTGATTCCACAATGGAACTCATACTTGAAAATAACACAAATTTTTGACTTATCCATGGTTTCACAGAAATTACTCTAAAAACAAATTTGAAAGATAATCACAAGCCAAACCAGGTGTTTGAAAAAATCAGGATGTACCTTCACAATAAAAATAAAACAAGAAGTGTCAAAGTGAAATATCAGAGATATCAACTGTCAAACTTAGTACTTAACGAAATCAGACATTTCATACTTAATAACCTAAATCTCACAGGCAAATAATCTTTCTCACACTTGGCTTTTTCATCTGTAAAATAAGAAAGACAATAGCTATGCTTTCTACATCACGGACTATTCATTGTGTGTCTGCTTCATGTTAGGCAGCCTGTGAGTGCACAGGTGTGTTTATGTTTGTGAGTTTGTGTGTGTGTAGGCATGTTCTAATTTAAATTAACAAAAACTTTATGAGTTAGATATTATTAGTTTCAACTACCAGAAGAGGAAATCAAGTGATGTTAAATGATTTACCCAAATTGTGTATATGGTAATAGGTAGTGGTAGGATTTGACCTTATATCTGCTGGACTTCAAAGATTATCCCTTGACCATTACATAATATTGTCTTTCTCAAAATACAAAACAGTGCCTTTAAAATTACAATAACCTACAAACATATAAGTTAGTATCATCATTATTGTATTTAGACCTCAGATAACTAAAAATGCAGTTGATCTAACCAGTAGAGAGGATGTAGCAGGGATCCTGGGCTAGATGACATCTCATGATTTTTCTCAAGCTCCAGAACTCTTTAGTTGGATGTGTACAATGATCTGTTTATCTACATGATTTATTATAAGGCAGAAAGAATGATTTCCTTAAGCCATTTATTTCCTTGGTTTTGGTGGAGATCCTAAGACCTCCTGCTTGGAGATTTGCTAGGACTCATGGACTTAGCATGTAGTTGTAGTGATGGCTAAGGTTTATTATAGTGAGGTAGCAAGAATACACATAAGGATGATATGAGAAAAATTACACTGGTAGAGTCTGAAGGAATCCATGACAGGCTTTCTTATGCTCTCTTCTTCCTTTCGAGAGGTCACACAGAGTAGTACACTTCCCTTAGCAGTGAAAATGCAGCAACATGTATGGAATGTTCCTGCCCAGGGTGCCCATTAGAGGCTCAGCAGCCAAGGTTTTTTGGGGGGGTGGGGTTGGGTCGGGTGGAGGGCTGGTCATGTAGGCACCCAGTGCCTACTACCTGCTAAAATTTCAGACTCTCAGAAATAAGTGGGATGTTTAGCACAAATTACATTGTACAAAATCTATAGGTATAGTAAGCCACTGTTACTGAGCGAACAGAGAAAAGCCAAGTTTCCAGACTCCAGCCAAGGCCTAATGTTCACAAACAGGCTTTTATAAGAATGGTAGTCTCAGTTTTGCTATGTTAGCTTTTTTTGCACACCACCACTGCTCAAATGGACTCCTTTCCAAACATTAAGCAAAATTAATATTAAATGCACCTTCAATACTATCAAATAAATATCTTCCCTGTGGCACCTGAATAGATAATGAGAGGTGTGGAGTAGGTGGAGGCATTTAAGACAGGAATCAAATTTCTATGCTGGAGAACATTTTTATTTTCAGTTAACAGTATTTGAAGAATTTAATCCTCTATTACTTAATCCTGTTAAAGTGGTCTATTAGGCTCAGGCATTGCAAAATGTCTACTTTCTTAAGTCTTTTCTTTTCCTTTTTCTTCTTTCGATTTTGAAATATTAGCAGGATACAGATGTTTTTGATACATGGCTTGAGTCAGGGCTATAAATATGCCCATCACCCAAACAGAGTTCGTTGTACCCATAAGGTGGGTTTTTGTCCTTCACCTCCTGTCCCCTCCCCCCTGCTTGGTTTTCAATGATTTTTACTTTCCTCGATGTATTTGTGTGCCCATCGGTTAGTTCCAATTTATTAGAAAATATATGTGGTGTTTGTCTTTCCATTCTTGAGATACTTCACTTAGGATAATCGTCTCCAGTTCCTTCCAAATTGCTGCAAAAGGCCTTAATTCATGTTTTCTTATTGCTGAGTAGTACTCTATGGTATATCAATCCAAGTGCCCATCAGTTCATGAGTGCATTCTTAAGTCTTGAACTAAATCCTGTCTGGGAACCATATTTGGACCACTAATGATAAACCATAAAGCTAAATTTAATAGTGAATGAGGAGGATACCATCTCTTTTGGAAAAAATGGTTTTAGAATAATAGGCTATAAGAATATATCACATTAATAAAATAAGCCACTACCAGAAATTTTACATATTCTTCCTACCAATGTCTCTTTAACTTTCATGACTACAAAGATGATAAAAAACCCTTATTAAAAATATAGATTCCAAGGCCGCTTCATTTGAAAATTCTGGAGAAATAGTATAACAATAAAGCTTTATGGTTAAAGGTATCAATTTTTGAACCAAACTTACTGGATTCACAACTTACCTCTGCCACTTAATAGCTGTAAATTAATTATTCTCTGTGTACCTCAGTTACTTCTTGTATAAAATGGGATAGTTATAGAACATTACCTCATAGAATTATTGTGTGGATTAAAAGAGTTAATATATGCAAAGTAGAGCCTGGTGTATATATGAAAATACATATACATATTTTCATATATAAATGTATATATAAATTATACACTTGCAATATATATAACAGTGACTTATGTATAAAAAACATGAGATAAATGTTCATTATTATTATTATTCAGTAGGTCTAGGGTAGGGCCCAATAATCTATATATGTATTTAACAAGTGCTCCAAGTGATAAATATGAGCAAGTAAGTGTGAAAAATTCCACACTAGAGTGTAAAGGTGGAGCTGTCCTACAGGATAAGGATATAAAGAGTTAGTAATTAAAACAGTGTGGTATTGGTATAGGAATAGACAAATTAACCAATGGAACAAACTAGAGTAACGAGAAACTGATACACGTACATACAGAACTTTGATAAAAGTAGTGTTGCAAAAGAATTGGGAAATAGCAACTATTCAATAAGTTGTATTAAAAGAACTCATTATTCATTCTGGGAAAAATAAAATTATATATCTATCCTATCTTAAGTAAAAAAATTCAGCTATATTAATAACATAAATGTAAAATGCAAAATTTTTAGAAATAAATACCGAAGAATGACTTTCTGATCTTGGGATAGTAAAGGATCTCCTAAGTAATACATAAAAAGCACTAGACAATTTTTTTCCAAGATAGCTGACTAGAGGCTTTTCCAGCATGCCTCATCCACTTAGAAGAACCAAAATAACGTGTAAACAATCCCACTTTGAACAATTGTCCAAGAGGGAATATGAGAGTTCAACAGCAAAGTGAGAGGAAACTCTAGAATCTAGGAAGGAGAAGAAGGGCAGGCAGTAAAAGTGGCTGGGACCAGTCAAGAACAGGGAGTGAATACACAATATGGGAGAGGGTAAGAGAGTATATCTCTGTGGTCCACTTTCTTACTGGGGAATCATGCAATCCAGGCCATGGGAGAGCACCTTGACCCTTCCAATCCCTGTATCTAACTTGGAGAGGGACTGGGAGGATCTGAGGAGGAACAGCTCTAGGAAGAGTCCCACACACTTCCAGACCGAAGTGTCTACAGTAGGATGCCATTTTGGATCCTGGCCCTTAGCAAGCTGTTCATGTTCCTGGGACCTAGCAGTGGCCGCAGTCTTTGGCATTACATAGACTCAGGTTGAGGCTTGGTGAACTACGGCTTGAGCAGGGGATGGGTTCCCACAGCCAGAATTGAGAAAGGAGTGTAGCATGGGCTCTAATAGCTAGCTCTGAAACGGCTCCCCTACCTGGAATCAGAGCAGGAGGAGAGTTGGAAAGGAGATAAGGTATTGAGCCAGGTGTGACTCCTACAGTCTGGGGCTTTGTTGCAGACTAGAAGTAAACTACAGAGCCTAAGTAAATAGCCAGATAGGTTGACACAGGACAGAGGAGTCAGTCTCACAGGGACTGGGACATGAGAGGGAAATACATTCCACTCCCACTAACCAATGTTGTCACACTGGGACAGCTCTTCTTTTCCTGTACTGAGACAGTCTAGCAGCGTTTGCCCTGAACCCAGGCATTTCTACAAGGCTGTTGCATTCACTGACCATTGAGGGGCCTGAATGCAAGCTTCCCTTGTCCAGCTTCACTGTCCCCCACCTCTAACCCAATCCACCACCAAGAACACCCGAGCACTTCTCCTGGGAAACAGAGAGGTCGGGCATAAATCCTAGTGCTACCACCATAGCTGGCTCTTACCCGCAAGGGCTACCTACTGACCTGGAGGCCGACCCACATAGCCATTGCAACAACTCCTAACACAAGAGCACAGGACCTGGGAATTAGAAGAGACTCTTATAACCTCTGCTATCCCCAGTGCCATGCCACCCCTGCTTCCCAGGAGATCATGAGCCTGCTCACCTGCCCTGTACATCACCACTACAAGTGACATACAGGAAAGCCACCACTGTAAGGCTATTTATAACCAAGGCAATCATACAGAGTCGTTGGTGCTTCACACACACGGAAGCAAAGCCAAATGGCCTTACCCAACATACATCATAATCATATCTTTAAGAAAAAATGTCCTACCAAATGAAAGTAAACTCAAAAGTGAGAAGAAGCAACTGTTCCTACAGTTGCTTGTAAATCAAAATAAAGATACAAAAAGCATTAAAAATAAAGGCATTATTACACTCTCAAAGTAAAACAATAATTCTCCAGCGATAGATCTTAAGGAAGAAATCATCAAAATGCCAGATAAAAATGGAAGGACAAGTTTGTGATCTATTTTATTTGACAACTAATATTCCCAAATAAGTTAATTAAAAGAAAAAGTATGCACCATAGTAAGCTTATCTAATTAAATATTGCTATTTATAAGTTATTTATTACCAACTAATATAATAATGGAGAAATTTTAAAACAAGATTACTAATAAGCTTTTATGTTTATTATGATAAAAATAACTGAGTTTTAAAATTCATTTTAAAAATGTAGCTAATATTTAAATTCACCAAGTGGGAAAAAGTAAACAACCTCACAAATCAGTATATGAACTGTAAAACATATGAATTGTAAAATACACAAAACTAAAGAGTGTCTTTGCCACTATCTTATAATACTCTTATTCCTCCTTTTTGATCATTAATTATTCAGGAATAATATATTGTTTAAAAACATGAAAGTTAACCCTTCAGTCTTAGGTACTCAGGTTTGAGTATGCACATTTTGTAAGTTTTATAGACTCAAGCATTGAGTACTGAGGACTGAAATTTTAACTTTCATATACTTATGAGTTAGCTTCTTCATGGAGAATCCAGAGTGACATGAATAGGTAAAAATTCCATAGCAATGGTAAGGTGAAAAAATGTGGAATAGTTCATAATTTCCTCAGAAGAACCTAGAAAAGAGTCACACAAAGTAGGAGAAGTAGTATATAGATTAGCTTTGAAAACAGAGAAATATATACAGAATAAAAAAGCTTTCACATAAATTATAATTTTGTTTTCTATTACTTAAAATTATGTTGCTTTCAAATAGCCCTATGACAATAAAAAAAAAAACAAAAACTTTCCGTAACTGTCAATGATGTACTAACTTCTGGATTTAATGCTACAAGGACAAGTCCTTTGTAAGAGTGTGTTTGTGTGTATGTGTATACACACAAATACAGGTAAACTCCAATAAATCTGAAAAGATCTGATGGCATGGGGCCAGTCTTGAGCTAGTCAAAAAATACTTGCCTATTAAGAAATTATTTTATATTAGGGAATATAGTGCAACAAAAGTTACTAATTATAAAGCCTAAAATGATGCATAGATTAATTATCAGTGATAAATGGCTTAATTGTAGATAGCATGCATTTCTCTTCATTACTGATACACGGTCTATCACTGGCCATAAAGTCAGTACCCAGTATATGGTAATGCTCATCATCAGTCCATCCTCATTAAATTCAGTTAACAGAACTAAGACAATGGACTACCTCATTAAGATTCTGAGGAAAGGGCAAGAAATATATTAGTACAACATGTAAGAAAGATGATAGAATCCTGTGCTACAATATTCTTAGAAGACGGAAGATAATTACTGTGATGAACATTTACATTAATCACCTGGGGACACATAACAGTCACACACAGATAAAACTGAACACAAGAAACATGTTCAAACTAAATCCCTCCCTTAATTGTAATAGATCCCTCTCCCATGCCCAAGCATGCATTTACACTAGGCCTACTGAGGTTCAGTTGGTGTGAGGACTAATTTGGAACACACTTCATTGATAGTCACCTATCGTGTGTATTTATCATGTATGCCACCTCCATTACACATACACACACACATGCATACACTTGCTATTATGTCTACAAAGAGTTCTGCATCCTCTTAAATATAAAAAGCTTTTATTATGTATACACACACATTTAGCAAAAGGGCAGAAGAGCAGAGTTAAGCCAAGGTCACTATTAATAGAAATGAAATGTAAGGTGTTTTTCCTTTGCTTTTCCTGTGACCGTTTTTACACACTAGGGAAAAGCAGTAAATTTAATGGAAATACTATAACTCTATTTTTATGACTGAATAGTACTCCATGGTGTGCATATACCACGTTTTATTAATCCACTCATATATTGATGAGCACTCGGAGTGTTTCCACATCTTTTCAATGGTGAATTGCGCTGCTATAAACATTTGAGTTCAAGTGTCTTTTTTATAAAATGTATTTTTTTCCTTTGGGTAAATACCCAGGAGTGGGATTGCTGGATTGAACGGTAGGTCTACTTTTAGTTCTTCGAGGAATCTCCATACTGTTTTCCACAGAGGTTGCACTGGTTTGCAGTCCCACCAACAGTGTATAAGTATTCCTTTCTCTCCACATCCATGCCAGCATCTATTATTTTGGGACCTCTTGATAAAATTCTTACTGGGGTTATGTAATATTTCATTGTGGTTTTGATTTGCATTTGCCTGATGATTAGTGATGTTGAACATTTTTCCATATGTTTATTGGACGTTAGTCTATCTTCTTTTGAAAATCTTCTGTTCATATCTTTTGCCCACTTTTTAATGGGGTTGTTTGCTTTTATCTTGCTTATTTGCTTGAGTTCTTTGTAGATTCTGGTTATTAGCCCTTTATCAAATATATAGCTTATGAATATTTTCTCCTATTCTGTATGTTGTCCATTTGGTCTGTTGATTATTTTCTTAGCTTTGTAGATGCTGTTTGACTTAATTAAGTCCCATGTTTTTTTATTTTTGTTGTTGCTGTGATTACCATTGGGGTTTTATTCATAAATTCTTTGTGTAGGCCAATATCTAGAAAAGTTTTTCCAACATTTGTTATAGAATTCTATGGTTTCATGCCTTACTTTTAAGTCTTTTATCCATCTTGAATTAACTTTTGTGAGTGGTGAAAGATATGGATCCTGTTTCAATCCCACTACTGGGTGCTTGCCCAAAGGAAAAGAAGTCATCTTATTCAAAAAGACACCTGCACTCAAATGTTTATTGTATCACAATTCACAATTGCAATGAGGTGGAATCAACCCATATGCCCATCAGTTCATGAGTAGATTAACAGAATGTGTCATATATAGAATACTACTCAGCCATGAAGAAGGATGAATTAAGGCCTTTTGCAACAATTTGGATGGAACTGAAGACCACTTATCCTAAGTGAAGTATCTCAAGAATGGAAAAACAAACACAGCATGTGTTCACTATTAAACTGGAACTAATCAATGAGCATACATGTGCACAGAGGGAAATAAAACACAGTGGAAATCAAGCAGGAGGAAGGGGGAAGGAAAGGACGGGCCAAAACCTACCTAATGGATACAACGAACACTATTTGGGTGATGGACACACTTACAATCCTGACTGAAGCATAACAAAAGTGATCCATGTAACCAAAAATATTCGTACTCCCATAATATATCAAAATAATTTAAAAAACTATGTCAAAAATTGATATAAATGCTGAGTACAAAAGGTCTTATGCAAAACAGCATATAATGTATAATTCCATTTTCAAAACTGGCAAAACTAATGTGAGGTGGAAAAAAGTCGGAACTGTGGTTGTCTCCTGGTGAGGGGAGGGAAGTTGGGGGAGGAAGCATCAGGGATGATTCAGCATGAACAAGGGGGAACTTTCTGAAGTGAGAGTAATGTTCTATATCTTCATAAATGTTTGGTTTAAACAGGTGTGTCTACTTGTCAAAACAAAGAACAATACACTTAAGATTTGTTCATTTCATTTCTGTCAATTTTATCTAAAATATCAAGCTGAAAGCAGTATTGAAGTTCTTTTAATGATATGCTCTCTGAAGTGTTTGTAGTGATGTGTATTGATTTCTGCAACTTACTTTGAAGTGTATCATAAAAAATTAGATGAATTAGTGGATGGATAGAAGAATGGGTAGATGGATGGATATGTTATAAAGCAAATACAGTAAAATATTATCGGTAGAATCCAGGTGGTGTTTATATGGATGTTTACTGTAATTTTTCCAACTTTTCTGTATGTTCAAAATTTACAAGTCAAATGTTGAAGGAAAGAAACTTAAGTCTTTATAGTGGCCCATTATCTATACAATCTGCCTCCCCACCACTATTTTCTCTTAGACCTCAACTTCCATTATTCTGCCCCTTCTACCCTCCTATATCATGCTTCAGCCACATCAGCCTTCTTGTTATTCTTGAAACATATCAGGCATGCACCTTGCTTATACGCTTTGACTTTTATATCCTCCACTTAGAACACACTTCTCCCAGATAATAACATGGTTTAAGGCCTGATCATCACTCACCTTCTTCAGGTCTTTGTTCAATTTACCCTTTCATTAAGGTCTTCTCTAACATTCAACCCTGCATGTCAGCATTTGATCCTAATTTTTCATTTTAGTTTTCTCTCTAGCACTTATTACTATCTGACATACTATATTTTCCCCTTATTTATTTGTAGATTCAAACTTAACAAGGGCAAAGATTTGTGTCTATTTTCTCCCCAGCATGTTGAACAATACCTGGCACATAATGTGTGTTCAGTAAAAATTTGTTGAATGAATGAATTAGACTTGTAAAATGGCTGAATAAATGGTAATGGTGAAATTTAATAGGGACAGCTGTATAATTTTTATATAACATACTAAAGTATAAGAAGGGGGAAAATGACAGTGGCTGTGGAAATATTATGCATGAATTTTAGTCAAATTAAATGAGTTAACATATAACTGTTCGAACACAGTAAATGCTATGTAAGTATTTGTCATTACTCTTTATTATTTGGACAAGGTTTACAATCTTGAATCAGCAGTGTGATAGGAGATTTCTAAAACAAAACAACAAATTAATTCTATCTCATACCACATTAAGAAGAGTATATCATTTAGAATAAGAGAAGTGAAAGACTATGCTGGCCATCAAAGCTCTGAGCATCAATATATTCTGAAAAACTCATTAAAAAGGAGTATAGATACCTTGTACCATATTTGTACCAGAGCAACTATAATGGTAAGGAGAATCGAAGGTGTTTATTTGAGGAAGAGAATATTTTTGTATTGAAATATCTGAAGAAGGGTCATTTGGAAGAATTATTACATTAGTTCTGTGAACCCCTGGGAGCCAAAATAAGAACAGTGGGTGAACACTGTGGAATAATATATTTTATAACAGTATAAGAGAGGATTTTCCAATATTACCTATCTGAGCATATGATCAGCTTTTCAGGTAGATAGGATTCTCTGAACTGCCGATATATGAACATAGGCTGTGCAAATGTGTGATATGAAAAAAAAAAGAACATGGGATTTGGTGTTATAATAACCTGAATCCAAATTGCTATGTATAACTTATTAGTTGTGTGACCTTGAGTAAGTGACTTAAACTCTATAAGCCTCAGTTTTCTCATATGTAAAATGTACTTCAACATTGTAGGGGTTAATGAGAATAAAATGAAATTAAATGAATATTGAACCAAACACTACATTTGGCACATATTAGACCCTCTTTAATACATGAGAGGTGATTAAAATACTAGAGTGTATGGCTGGACTAAAACCAAAGTGTCTTTGAAGTGTAAGAATTTTTGATTCCATGATATATTCATTTAACTTGAGATATACCAAAAATTGGATTCCTGAGCTGACATCTAAGCCAATATATAAACAATTTGTATTTTTTTTAAGAGAACCAAATATTAGTATTAGATAATAAGCACTTAGCAAGTTAGAACATTACTCTATGTTCTACAACCATGCAAAGTTTCTCCTTTTTCCTGCATGTCTACCCATCACATAATATAAATAAAATTTTTGAAGAAGCATGTCATGGAGAAAAGACAGAACTATAATAGTAAAGCCCAAGTAGTGTTGCCAGAGACACATACAAGTCCCTTTAGAATTTAGGTGTTTTTATTAGTTTCTAAAGGCTGACATGTTTTAACAGCATATACATTCTCCAAGTCAATGAAAATTTCCTGTATTTCACATCAATACTTTACATTCAGGTCCCATATGGAGCATTGAGAGAGAAAAACAGCAAGAAAAAATAGAAATGGTTAGGAAGAGAAAATATGAAGGATAAAGAAAAATAAAATGGGAAGGGAAGGAAAGATGTGCTTGGATAAAACAGGATAGAAAATAAAGAATAGGCAATGTGCGCTTATTAAATAAACACCATTAAGAAAACACATTTTAAAATCTACTTCTCCATATTTAAGAATTAACACCTACTAGAAATCTCAAAATTTGTTCCATTTGTATAACATGTAGTCATTACAACTTTCCAGTCTATAAAAGCACCTCTTGTATTATCGTGTGTGTAGTTGGAGCCCATTCTCCTAAGTGAAGTATCACAAGAATGAAAAAATAAGCACCACATGTACTCACCATCAAATTGGTATTAACTGATCAACACTTAAGTGCACATATAGTAGTAACACTCATCGGGTGTCAGGCAGATGGTGGTAGGAGGGGACAGGTATATTCACAGCTAATGGGTGCGGTGCACACCATATGGGGGATGGACATGCTTGAAGCTCTGACATGGGTGGGGCAAAGGCAATATATGTAACCTAAACATTTGTACTCCCGTAATATGTGGAAATAAAAAAAATTAAGAAAAAATAAATAAATAAAAGAGGTGTTTTTTTATGATTTTTAAGATAGGATAATCTCAAACACAAGACATCCTCTGAGTTGATAATAAAAAAGATGCAATGATGATTTATGGCAAATACATAATGTGGAGTCGCCTCCATTTTCAACTACATCTTTGGTGGCTTTCAGTTTCTTATTAAAGTCAAATTCATCTTATACTTAACTAAAACAAGTGCTTCAATAGCTAAGTTGTTTATCCCTCGTAACAACTGTCAAGTAGCCTATTTTCCACCTCTTTCTTTTTCTTCTACAGTCTCCCCCTCTAAGAACTCAATGTCCTTGTGCTATATTTCAACTTGTCTTTAAAAAAATCTTTCAGAAAGGACCCCAAAAATTATCTTGTACTTAAAAGGAAAACATGAGTTACTAAATGTCCATTTCATAGGAAATTTTCATTTTGAAAAGGAACAAGTCTTTTTTTTTTAATTTTTTAATTTATTTCAGCATATTATGGGGGTACAGATGTTTCTGTTACATATGTTGCCCTTGCCCCCACCTCCCTCCCTAAGTCCGAGTTTCAAATATGACCATCATTTGGGTGGTGCACATTGCACTCTTTGTGCATGCATATACCCCTCCTCTCCTCCCTCCTCCCCCCTCCCTCCTCCCCCCACCCAACGTCCAATAGATGTTATTCTTATATGTGCACTTATGCGCTGATCAGTTAATACCAATTGATGATG
>CAUYSK010047958.1:0-15750 GCA_963575035.1 Avahi laniger
AATATTCTCTATCTTAATTAAATAACTTAGGGCCGGGCGCGGTGGCTCATGCCTGTAATCCTAGCACTCTGGGAGGTTGAGGCGGATGGATCACTCAAGATCAGGAGTTCGGGATCAGCCTCAGCAAGAGCGAGACCCCCCATCTCTACTAAAAAAATAGAAAGAAATGATCTGGACAACTAAATATATATATATCTATCTATATTGAAAAAATTAGCCGGGCATGGTGGCACATGCCTGTAGTCCTAGCTACTCGGGAGGCTGAGGCAGGAAGATCGTTTGAGCCCAGGAGTGTGAGGTTGCTGTGAGCTAGGCTGACGCCAAGGCACTCACTCTAGCCCGGGCAACAAAGCAAGACTCTTGTCTCAAAAAAAAAAAAAAAATTAAATATCTTAGAATTCCAAACCTCAAAGTTACCTTTGGCAATGTTTTTTTGTCAACACTTATATTCAAATTCAAGCAGTAGGGTTTACCAATTCTACCTCTAAAATATCTTTTAAATCTGTCTCCTATTGTTCTTTCTCACTGCACTGAAGTCCTTACTCTTTTCAGAACATGCTATTATATATGCCATTTCATCCTTCTAGAGTGACTTTACCCTCTTTTGTCTTGTAAATGCCTTCTTAGCCTTAAAGCCCATCTTAAAATGGCTCCTCCTCCAGACGCCATCACTGATCCCAGCCCACACTATGAGTAGAATTCTCCTTTGCTTCTGTCATAAAATATGTCTCCTTACATCATCGAATGATCTTATGTCTATGTCCTCTACTGGAACAGGAACACCCCGGCTGGAACAAGCCTTCTTCATCTTGGTATTTTCAATACCTAGTATAAACCTGGGATATAATATATGCTAAACACATAATGAAAAAATGAAATATGATAAAATATCATTTGCCTAAAAGGCAGAGAATATCCAGAAGATTTCTTTGAGTAAATCACAGTCTGTCTGGGTCTACTTCTCTTATCTCAAATTGAATGGGATGCATGGCTGATACAGCAGAAAAGTCACCGCAAAAGTGAGCCCCAGTCTTTCCAGCAGCACCCAAGAAACACAATGAATGCAGAGTCATCAGAGGCTGGGAGCAACTAGGGGCAGGGAATGGAAGACAAGATAATTAACTAAAGGGGCAACCAAAGCTTAGGACATGTCCATTGCTCTCTCAAAAGACAGAAAGGTCTACTGCATTGTAGGAAGGATGAATTCAAAGCAGTTTTTAAAATGAAAATTTTCTTTTAAAATGGAAAGAAATGAATGGGTTGGATTAAACCTTGTCTCATATTTGATGAATTGCTATTATTAAAAAAGTAATCTTAGAAAATGTTCATGCTTCACATATTCCATGCAGTTTGTTTTATTGCTGTCCTGGGTGCTTTCTTTCAGTAACTGTACCATAAGCGCCCCTGGACAAAATGTGAATCATGAGGTTCTAATAGAACTTTAGCCTTCTACTGCACATGTATACCTTAGAATGCCCTATGTTAAGGTAACGTGTCTAAAGGTAAATATTAGACATGATGGTACAATTGTGTTTGGGAGATCTAGTACAAAAGTATTTGTTTCCCATACAACAATAAGAACAAAAAAATCACAGATAAAAGGTCAGAGAATTTTTGAAATTAAAATCTAGAGCTCTTCTTCAACTATGAATCTTGAAAGTTAGCAAAGATCATAACCTTTTTACCCACAGCCACCATTCCTGATCAGTAACAAAATCAAGCTTCAAGGGACTTCATATCTAACATTGACTGTGAAAGAGATCTTTCCACACTAACCAAATCACAGAATCCTAGAAGCCCACAGTGTTCAGTTTGAAGAGTACTTTCTTTCCAAGAGAGGGGACCAAGGCAAGAGCAAAGGCACCGAATGTGCAGAGAACTTCATCTGGATCATTTTTTGCCCATAAATGGGACTCTGTTTTCTGGTCTTCAGAATCAAAGGTATTATCTTGGTATAATTTTTTAAAAAATACTCTGGGATGCTAAAAGCCTTAAGAAGTCATCAGCAACGTGAATCGAGTTAGAAGGCAACTTCTCAGAGGCACAAACACTTTTCAGAGACAGGTGACTCTTTAGACTTGCTTCACAATAAAGTGCATAAGTTCATATGGAAATAATATATTCATATTAATTTTAGAAGATTCATGATCCCTTAAGTCTGTGCACACACCCCATGTTAAAAGTCCCTAATTTAAATTACTTCAAAATATATTTCAGCAATTATTATATGATTCTATACATCAAATAAAACTTCACTCTCTGTTTATAGAAGGAAATGTTGCCTAAGAACCTTTTTTAAAAGTTAAAATACAGTTTACTTATCATCTCTGAGACTCTTTCCTTATTTTAAAAAATCTCAAAAGAGAAATAGATTTGATGATTTCTGATGTCTTTCTAGCTCTCAGACCTGGTGAATCTAAAAGCATAACTCTGGGGGCCTTGCACAAATCAATCATATAAAGAATTAAGTTAAAAACTCCTAAACAGCAAAAACTAGTTGTTTATACATTCAACAAAAATTTATCGGGTATCTAATATGTACCAGGCTCTGTTGTAAATACTGAGAATATAGTAGGGAACAGTAGGAAAGAGAATAGCCGAAAATTCCTTATTATATGAAGGAAAGTAGAGAAGAGAGAAGATAAACAATAAACAATACAACATGTAACATATATCATTTATTAGATAGTGATAAATGTTAACAAATAAATAAAGCAGAGGTGAGGAATATGAAATTCATAAGGGTTGAAAATGTAGATAGGGTGGCTGATGACTTTTCAAAAAACACATGAAGGGCCGGGCGTGGCGGCTCACGCCTGTAATCCTAGCACTTTGGGAGGCCAAGGTGGGTGGATAGCTCAAGGTCAGGAGTTTGAGACCAGCCTGAGCAAAAGTAAGATCCCGTCTCTACTAAAAAATATAAAGAAATGATCTGGACAACTAAAAAAATATATATATATATATATAAAAATTAGCCAGGCATGGTGGCACATGCCTGTAGTCCCAGCTACTTGGGAGGCTGAGGCAGAAGGATCGCTTGAGCCCAGGAGTCTGAGGTTGTTGTGAGCTAGGCTGATGCCAGGGCACTCTAGCCCCGGCAACAGAACAAGACTCTGTCTCAAAAAATACAAAAAATTAAAAAAAAAACCACATGAAGGACAGGAGCATATAATTTCAGTAAACATGCATGAAATAACTCAAACAAGACTTCTTACTGAGGACAACTAAAAGAGCAGGAATAATTTTTTTAAATGTGCTTAAAAATATCAAGTAAGTAAATGAGGAAAAACCAAGCCAAAATATTAAAGACCAGATGTTGGGCAGGTGGGAGGGGGCAGGAGGGGACGGGTATATACACACATAATGAGTGTGATGCGCACCGTCTGGGGGATGGACACGCTCGAAGCTCTGACTTGGGGGGGAAGGGAGATAAGGGCAATATATGTAATCTAAACATTTGTACCCCCATTATAGGCTGAAATAAAAAAAATAAAAAGGCATTATTATGCTCCAAAAAAAACCATTAAAGACCTGAAAACCCAGATAGGTATACCCAGAAAATGAAAGTTCTCTCTTAAAGAAGATTCTATGATCAGAGACCACAGATTATGTCTATAAATAGTTAAAATGATTATAATGAGATATTACAACTAGCTTAATGCCATTAAATTTGCGAATGCCAATGAAATGAACTAATTCCTTGAAAAACTTTGGAAGAAGTTGGTTTGTTTAGGATATCAAGTCTGAGAGCAATGATTTTCCCACCAAGAAAACTCAGATCTAGATAATTTCATCAGTAAATTCTGCCATATGGTCATGGCAGAGTAATTCAAACTTATAAAACTTTTCCAGATAACACAAAAACACTTATACTCTTCAATTTAATTTATGAGCTCACCCAACCTTGGCAGGGACAGAACATGAAAGGAAAAACGACTAATCTTACTCTTATACATAATAAGAAAAGTTAAAAACAAAATATTGGCAAACTGAATCCATAATTATATAAAAATGATAATTCATCATGACTCAATTGGTTTTATATCAGAAATGCACAGCTGATTTAACTTTATTTAATGTAATTTACCACATAAACAGTTTAAAGAATACAATCATGCCATCATCTTAATAGATACAGAAAATACATTTGGTAAAAATCACGAGCTGTTTGTGATAAAAAAGACTTAAAAAAAAAAAACAACTTTTTGCTGGCCAAAATAGAAGAGAACTTCAAAACACTGAAGAATACTGTCTACATAAAACCTACAGCAAATATCATAATAAGTGGCAAAACACTGCAAATTTTCACTTTGAGGTTGGAAACAGGACAACGATATTCTCTATTCACAATTCTATTCAACATTTTAATTATGTCATAACCAGTGCAGTAAGATAAGAAATAACTCATCTAAGAATTGAAAGGAACAAATAAGACTGTCATTATTCTCAGCTAACATGATTATTTACATAGAAAATCCAATAGAATCTACATATAGGTTACTAAAATAAATAAAATTTTTAGTAAATTTGTTGAATAAAAATTAGTACATAAATTTAATGCACTTTTATATGCCAACCACAAACAAAAATGGAATTTAAAATAGCTTCCTTTAACAGATCCATTGATGATTACATCAAAAGATGTCAACTACTTAGGAAGAAATCTAATAAAATATGTATAAGGCTTCTACATGAAAAATTATAAAATGTCACTGAGAAACATTAAAGACTCTCAAAAATTGAAATATATCTATCGTTTATAGGCCTTTTGCATATATTATTGACTCAATGTTGAAACTATGTTAATTCTTCACAAAATATTTTACAGATTCAATATAATCTCAATTAAATATCAACAAGGTGTTTTGTGTAACTTGGTGAGCTAATTCTAAACTTTATACAGAAATGCAAATGATCATGTATAGCCACAATGCTTTTAAAGAGGAAGAATAAGGTGGAAGGACTTGCTCCACCAGCTCTCAATTGAAAGAGGGTATAATTACAGGTCAATAGAAGAGAACAAAACTCTTATGACAAAGGTAGTATGCAGAGCAATAGGAAAAGAATCATATTCAATAAATTATACTAAACAATGGGTATCTACATTGAAAAAAAGTGAAGAAACAGATCCCAATCTTACATTATACACAAAATAAAAATCAAACCAGGATATAGATACTTTTGTACCTGTTTTAGAAATCTTTTTCCACTCCATGATCATAAAGAAGCTCTTCTTAATTATCTCCTGGAAGGTTTATGGTTCTTCTTTTCAAGTTATACATGTGACTTAGTCCATTTATGTTGCTATAACAAAATATCTTAGACTGCGTAATGTATAAATAATAGACATTTATTTCTCACAGTTCTGGAGGCTGAGAAGTCCAAGATCAAGGTGCCAGCAGATTCAATGTCTGCTAAGGGCTCACTCTCTGAATCCAAGGTGGTTTCTTGGTGCTACATCCTCCAAAAGGATGTATGCTTTATCTTCACGTGTTGGAAGAATGGAAGGGCAAGAAAGCCTAACTAGTTCCCTTCAGTCCTTTTATAACAGAGGTAATCTCATTCATGAGGATGGAGCCCTTATGACCTAATCATCTCTCGAAGACCCCAATTTCTACTACCATGATCATGGTGAATAAGTTTCAACATATAAATTTTGGAGGGGCACATTCACTCAAACCATAGTAAGTCCTAATAGAGAAATGCATGTTCTTGACCTTGGGAAAGGAAAAGATTTACTAAGAAACACACACACACACACACACACACACACACACACACACACACATAAACCAAAAATAAAATAACCAAAAAGTAAAAATTGATAAATTTGACTTAAAATAAATAAATTCTGTTTCTCAAAGACATTACTAAGAGAGTAAAAAGATAACCTCCACGAGTGAAGAAGACAATTATAACAAACGTAACAAGCAAAAGGCTAGTATTGATAATATATAAATAACTATAAATCAAAAGAAGAAAACTGATGGATGATCAAAAGACGTCAATGTGCATTTCATAAAATAATATAGGCAAATGGCCCATAAACAAAAGAAAACATGTTCAACTTAATTATAAATGAGGAAAATGCCAATTTAAATTATAATGGAAAGTGTTATACACCCATCAGATTAGGAAAAAACCAAAAGCCCCAAAATATTAAATGTTAGCAAGGATGTGGAACAATAGGAATTATCTCATGATCCTGGTATGAACAAAATGGGCACAAACATTTGGACAAAAGTTTGGCATCATGTAGTTAAGTGCAAGAATCATTTTGTATATAATATAACATAGCTATTGCAGTTTTCCTGTATACTCTGAGGAAAGGTATGTAAACTGAAAGTAATTGAAGTCCATCCAGAGTAGTACAAATAAATAAATTTTGGTATATTCATGCAATTGGTCACTATAAAGCAATGAGAAGAAACAAGTTAGATTTATTCAAAGAAATTCAGATGAATCTTACAAACATAATGCTGGATATAAAATGTGAAAAACCAAATACTTACACTACGATTCCGTTTATAGAGAGTTTGAAAACAGGGGAAAAAATTAGAGTATATTGGTATAAGATTCATAGATAAATCCTGAAAATTTAAGAAAAAAGGCTCAGCACAGTGATTATGATAAAAGTCAAAATACATGGTTACTTCTTTAGGGAAGTATTATCAAGAAGGGACACAGAAGGAGTTTTGGATGCTTAAAAGTACAATTTTGTGCTTAAGTGGTGATTACATTAATGGATCATTGTTAACATATTCATTCATTTTTTCCATTTTTTTAAATTTCAAAATATTCAGGGAGTACAAATGTTTTTGTTATATGGATACCTTACATAATGCTTAGGTTGGAACTTTTAATATGTCCACCATAAGAATAATGTTCATTGTACCTAATAGGTAAGGTTATACCCCTAACGCCCCACCCTTCTCCCCTTTTCTTGGTTTCCAATGTTCTTTACATCACTTTGTGCTAGTGTGAGCCCATCTTTTAGTTTCCAATTAGTAGAGAGTACAGGCAGTGTTTCCTTTTCCATTCCTGAGATACTTCACTTAGAATAATGATTTCTAGTTCCATCCAAGTTGCTGGAAAAGATATTATATTTCATTTTCTTTTATGGCTAAGTAGTACTTCATAGTGTATATATACTACATTCTCTTTATCCACTCATACATTGATGGGCACTTAAGGTTGATTCCATCTCTTTGCAATTGTGAATTGTGCTGTGATAAATATTTGAGTGCAGGTATCTTTTTGATAAAATGACTTCTTTTTCTTTGGGTAAATACATAGTAGGCGGATCACTGAATCAAATGGCAAGTCTACATTTATTTCTTTGTGGAATCTCCATACTGTTTCCCATAGAGGTTATACTGTGATGCAGTTCCATAACAGGGTATAGTGTGTACGTCTCTCTGTATCCCCATCAGCATCTGTTGTTTCTTAACTGTTGAATAATGGCCATTCTAACATGACTATGGTGGCATCATATTGTGGTTTTAACTTGCATTTCACTGATGATTAGTGATGTTAAACATTTTTTCATATATTTGCTGGCCATTTGTCTGTCTTATTTTGAAAATCTTCTGTTCATGTCTTTTCCCCACTTTTTAATGGGGTTGTTTATTTTTTCCTTGTTGATTTGTTTGAGTTCCTTATAGATTCTGGATATTGCCCCTTACTCAGATGTATAGTTTGTGAATATTTTTTCTCATTATGTAGGTTGTCTACTAACTCCGTTGATTATTTCCTTTGCTGTGAAGAAGCTGTTAATTTAGTTAAATCCCATTTATTTATTTTTGTTGTTGCTGTATTTGCCTTTGGGGTCTTAGCCATAAAATGTTTGCCCAGATCAATGTCTCAAAGAGTTTCTTCTAGGGTTTTTTCTAGAAACTTTACTGTTTCATGCCTTACATTTAAGTCTTTTCTTCATCTTGAATTAATTTTTGTGTACGGTGAAAGATACAGCTTCTCTTTCAGTCTTCCACATGTGTCTATCCAGTTTTCCTGACACCATTTATCTAAGAGGGCTTCCTTTCCCCAATGTATGTTGTTTTCTGCTTTGTCAAATATCAGTTGGCTCCAGGTAGATGATTTTATTTCTGTGTTCTGTATTCTATTCCATGGATATATGTCTCTTTAATACATAGTACTTTAAAAACAGAACCATGCTGTTCTGGTTACTATAGCCTTGTTGCATAATTTGAAGTCAGGCAATGTGATTTGCTCTTTTTGCATAAGATTGCTTTGGCTATTTAGATTCCATTTTGGTTCCAAATGAAGGGTAGGCTTATTTTTTCTAGATCTGTGAAATATGACATTGGCATTTGGTTGGAGATTGTGCTAAATCTGTATAACACTCCGGACAGTATGGACATTTTAACAATGCTGATTCTTTCAATTTATGAGTATGGGATATTTTTCCATTTGTATGTGTCATGTGTGATCTCTTTCATCAGGGTTTCATTGTTCTTTTTGCAGAGAACTTCCAGCCCCTTGGTTAAGTATATTCCTAGGTGTTTCAATATGTTTGCAGCTATTGTAAATGGTATTGAGTCCTTGATTTGACTCTCAACTTGACTGTTATTAATATATAGAAGTGCTACTGATTTATGTACACTAAATATATAATGTGATATTTTGCTGAATTTTTTATCAATTCTAGAAGTTACTTGGTGGAGTGTTTAAGGATTTTTAGATACAAGATCATATTATCAGCAGATAAGGATAGGTTGACCTCCTCTTTCACAATTTGGATACACTTTAGTTCTTCCTCTTGTCTGATTTCTCTGGCTAGGACTTCCAGCACTATGTTCAATGGAAGTGGTGACAGTGGGCACCTTTGTCTTGTTCCAATTCATGTGGGAAATTCTTTCAACTTTTCCCCATTCAGTGGGCCGTTGGCTGGGGATTTGGCATATATGGCTTTATAATTTTGAGATATGTTCCTTCAACAAATGCCAGTTTGTTGAGGGTTTTATCGTGAAAGGGTGCTTGATTTTATCAAATGCTTTTTTTGCATCTATTGAGATGATCATATGATCTTTGTTTTTGCTTCTGTTTATGTGTTGAATCATGTTTATTGTTTTGCATATGTTAAATAGTACTTGCATCCCTGTGATGAAAGCCATTCGATCATAGTAAATTAATTATTTTTTTGATGTGCTGTTGAATTCAATTTGCTAGAATTTTCTTGAAGATTTTTGTATCTATGTATACAAGAGATATTGGTGTGTGGTTTTCATTTTTTGTTGTAGTGTTTCCTGGCTTTGGTATCAAGGTGATACTGGCTTCACAGAATGAGTTAAAGGGGAATCCCTCCTCCTTGATATTATGGAATAATACCAACTCTTTTTTGTAGGTCTGGTAGAATTTGGCTGTGAATCTATCTGGTCCAGGGCTGTATTGGTTGTAATTTTTTTCATTACTGCTTCAATCTCACCGCTCATTATTGGTCTGTTCAGTACTTCTATTTCTTCTTGATTCAGGTTTAGAGGCTGTGTGTTTCCAGGAATTTATCCATTTCCTCTATGTTTTCTAGCTTGTTTGCATAGGGGTTTTTGTAGTATTCATAGATGTTATTTTGTATTTCTGTGCTATCAGCTGTAATGTCTCTTTTTTCATTTCTGATTGAATTTATTTCAGTCCTTTCTCATCTATGTCTTGTTAATCTGGCAAGTGTTCTATAAATATTGTTTATCTGTTGAAAGAACAAACTTTTTGTTTCATAGATCCTTTGTATTACTTTTCTGGTTTCCATTTCATTTAGTTATCCTCTGGGCTTTGTTATTTCTTTCCTTCTGCTGGATTTGAGCTTGGTGTATTCTTCTTTTTCTAGTTCCTTGAGATGTGACATTAAGCTGTTAATTTCAGATCTTTCTGTATTTTAAATGTATGCATTTAGGACTATGAAGTTTCCCCTTAAGACTGCTTTTATTGTGTCCTAAACATTTTGAAAGTTTGTGTCCTCTTGGTCATTCAATTTAAGGAATGTTTTGATTTGCATATTAATTTCATCATTCATTCAAGAATCATTAAGCAGCAGGTTTTTAATTTACATGATTTGTGTAGTTTTGACTGCTTGTCTTGGAATTCATTTCTAGGTTTACTCTATCGTGGTCTGAGAAGGTACATGGCATGGCTTCTCACCTTTTTTGTGAGACAATTTGCTTATACTTAAGTGGGTAGTAATAATATCAGACAAAACCAGACATGAAATTTTAGGATAGCAGATTTCTTTTTTTTTTTTTTTTTTGAGACAGAATCTCACTTTGTTGCTCAGGCTAGAATGAGTGTCATGGCATCAGCCTAGCTCACAGCAACCTCAAACTCCTGGGCTCAAGTGAACCTCCTGCCTCAGCCTCCCAAATAGCTGAGACTACAGGCATGAGGCACCAAGCCTGGCTAATTTTTTGTTTCTATTTTCAGTTGACTGGCTAATTTTTTTTCTATTTTAAGTAGAGACGGGGTCTCACTCTTGCTCCGGCTGGTCTCAAACTCCTGAGCTCAAGCGATCCTCCCCCCTCAGCCTCCGAGAGTGTTAGAATTACAGGTGTGAGCCACCGTGCCTGGCCAGGATAGCAGATTTCTTAACCGTTATGACATAGTGTCTCCTTAAAAATAACTTCGACAAATGAAATGATGAAGTTACAGGAGTTTTGTGGTGAGAGATGTTTCTCTACAACAGAGAAGGTCTCATACCCAGCAAGCAGAGTAAAGCATTTCTAATAATAGAAATATTAATAACAGTAATAGGTCTATGTATTGAACACTTACTCTATGTCAAGCACTGTTAAACACTTAAAATATAATATATATTTAATTATTAACATAACCCTATGAGGTATGTACTATTATCTTCATTTTGCCCTTAAAAAAACAGGCCCTATGAGGTCCAGTACCTTGTCTAAGGTCACAATTGGTTTGGAGTAGAGCTGAAGTTCATCCTCAGATTGCTCAAAAACCTACAGTATCACATTATATGACTTATCTATCTTCTCTTCTATGAGGCAAAAAGAGACTTAGTCTATATGTTGATAGTATAATTTTTTTTTAGAAACATATGGGCAGAGAGAAAAGAAAAATAAAAGTCCGTAATATCATCTTTGGCATTTTTCCATAAAGTACATTAGCATGTTAGTATAGAAACAGTTGTTGGCAAAGGAAATACCTAAACTCTACCTTGTTTCCTCTCTCATTTAGACAGTTAATTCATTTTATCCAGTCTTGAGTAAATTCTCATGGTGCACTAAGCTGTTTTTATGAGCAAATGTCACAAAGTACATTTGAATATCTCCAGATTAAAAAAAGTAAGATACCTTTTACATTTGATTAATGTTGCTTTCGCCTAAAGTATTAATCATGGCATTTGAAATTGATTCAAGTGCAATCTTTATGATTTTTAAGAAAGAAATAAGAAAAGGGCAACTGAGAAAAAATATAATTATAATTATTATTTGGTCAACTTGTAAGTGAAGACTTTAAATAGTTAATTTTCCATTTTAATGGAGGAATATAAGGACAAATAAACAAGCCAACCAGAAAATAAGATGAAAAATCAGGAAAGATATATGATTTGTTAAGAGATACTGGTATTTTGTGAGTCATAGGGTCCTCTCTTTCTTTCTTTTCTCAGAGACAGGGATACAGTCATTTCAAAATCCTAAAAACGATTATTTATGTTGTTGCATTTAATTTCATTGCTGACGGCCAGTACAATTTTTAATATACAAAGTCAGGTTCAGAATTACATGTCTCCATGGTTGGAAAAGCAGCACTATTTTACTCTACTATGTGTCTTATAATTTCCTACAAATATTTTTGTTGTTATTTTCCTGGATTATTTGAGTCACTGAATTTAGAATTATCTTTCCAGTGCAGAGATTATTCTGGAAGCTAAACTATTTTGTATAATACTGCAATGGTAATACTTGTAATTTATCCATTTGTCAAAACCTATAGAAGTATACAACACAAAGAGGGAAACCTAATGTAAATTATGAGTTTTAGTTAATAACAATGTATCAATATTGGGTTTTGGTTAATAACAATGTATCATGAGTTGTAACAAATATAACAATGTATCATGAGTTGTAACAAATATATCACACTGATGCGAGATGCTAACTGGGAAGCCTGTGTGGTGTATGTGTGTGTGTGTGTGTGTGTGTGTGTGTGTGTGTGTGTGTTTGGGGGGTGGTATATAGGAATCCTGTACTTCCTGACAATTTTTCTGTAGACCAAAAACTGATTTTTTAAAAAGTTTATTAATTAAGAAATTAATTTTTTAAAAAAAACAATTGTAAATCTAACTATGGTTAACATTTACAGAATTTTAAGCAAGGTTTGCTTAAAATTCTTTAGCAACTCTTCTTTGCCTACAAGATAAAATAGAAATGTTGTAGCTAATGTACATGTTTTTTGTTTTCTGGCCTCTTGCTAACTCTCCCATATTTCTCTAACACTCTCCATACTTTCACTGCCCTTCAGCTACACCAAATTATTTGTTATTCCCAAATGGGCCATGCTGTCTCAGGCCTACATGCTGTACACAGGCTGTTTGGTCTACCACATCCTTTTCATCCAGAGTTTCAGCCACTTTTCATCTTTCACATCTCCATTCACCTATCAGTCCTCTGGAGCCCTTAGGCCCACCCCAACAGAAAGCTGCTATGACCTCGGCTAGTTAAGTCTCCTGAAACCTTGCCCTGGCTTATATATTAGTACTTTTCCATTACACTGTAATTATTTACATGTTCTATACTACTTCCCCAGTGAGCCTTAATCATGGCTTATATTTTATTGAATAAAAAAGTGCATGGTAGTCAAGCACAGTGGCTCACGTCTGTAATCCTAGCACTTTGGGAGGCCAAGGCAGATGATTGCCTGAGCTCAGGAGTTCAAGACCAGCCTGAGCAAAAGTGAGACCCCCGTCTCCACTAAAAATAGAAAAATCAGTTGGGCATAGTGGTATGTGCCTATAGTCCCAGCTACTTTGGAGGCTGAGGCAGGAGGATCGCTTGAGCCCAGAGGTTTGAGGTTGCAGTGAGCTATGATGATGCTGTATACTGTACTGTACACTATCTAGCCCACATGACAGGACAAGACTCTGTCTAAAAAAAAAAAAAAAGTGCATGGGTGATACCCAACTCACAAAGTTGTTATGAAACTATGTAAAAAAATGGATATAAAACCCTCTGGAGACTATCAGACACTGTAGAATTAATATTTGTATATTTATCTATTCTATATCCAAGTGCTCAGGATGCAAGTCAGGCCAGTCCATTCTATAATGAAATTTTCAAGAGAGTTAAAAATTATACATTTTTCATGATTAAGCCTATAAGAATTGCAAAGACTATGAGCATGATTAGAAATTTAAAGATTATTTTCTGACATCAGAAAGACTCTCACCTGTATTTAGAGACAAGACATGTGGAAAAAAATCTTAGAATAACAATTATTCAGGCTTGCCTATGACTGAGTAAGCTTTTGGTGCTATAGGAGTTACTATTAAGTGTACTAAAAGTGGGCAAGCCTTACTGAAAAACCTGGTTTTGAACTAGGTCTTTCTTATATATATGAAGGGTCACAGCCTTTTAATTGAGTTGACTCAGGAAGGGGTTGTTATGCTCTTTTCCATTAAATTTGATATACAGTGAATACAACTTCCTCTTTGAAATCTTCTCATTCATTGATTTCTATAGCATTGACCACAAGACAAAATCCTGTTTAATCTTCTAGGCTTAGCTCAAATGCTCCTAAAAACACCCATGGAAGTACTCCTTCCTCTCTCTCTCTCTCTCTCACTCTCTCTCTCTCTCTAAATTTCTAAGAGTGTCATATTGTTTAGGATCAGGTTCAAAATTACATTACAGAATCATTTCTCCATGGCCCCCAACCCCCAATAATGCAAGCAATATAGATGTTTGTTTACCTATTTTTTAACTCTATATCCTAAAGTACTCAGGCTCCTTCTACTTTTCTATTCCTTTCTTGCTTCTATTCTAGGCTATTTCATCAGCTAAAGTAGTTTGCTGGAGCTCTAACCACCTTGTGGAAGGTTCAGACAGAAGGAAAGAGGGATAAAAACGATGTGTGTCCATAAAGAGCTTTCCAAGAAATAGAACTCAACAATTTGGGCTTTCATTTCATTAACCAGAGCATCACATGGCCAGATTAGTTGCAAGTAAACTTGTTGACAAAGCCATAATTAAGTACAGTGATCGCTGAGAAATTTGTAGGCCACAATAAAATTGAGGTTTGGTATCAAGAGGAAGGGAAGCATAGGTATTCTGTGGGTATCTGTTAGTCTCTAACACAAGCACGTTCTTTGTATGTTTCTTCGGCCATTTATCATTACCTTCTTTTCATGCCAGTTATTTGTGACAATGTGTTCTTCCCTTCAGGAGACCCTTATTCCTTGATGGAATGGCCATTGCCCATAAATAGTTAAAGAGTATTAGTTAAGTCTGTGATGACAGAGAACTGGATGGAATCAGAGGGCATGTGCTATGGAATATTGAGAGACAGAAATACAATGCAAATTAAGGCTAGATTGATTATAAAATTAAATAATAAATAAAGATATCATTTTTTTAACTTTTTTTTTTTTTTTTTGAGACAGAGTCTCACTATTTTGCCTGGGCTAGAGTGAGTGCCATGGCATCAGCCTAGTTCACAGCAACCTCACACTCCTGGGCTCAAGGGATCCTCCTGCCTCAGCCTCCCAAGTAGCTGGGACTACAGGCATGCGCCACCATGCCCAGCTAATTTTTTATATATATTTTTAGTTGTTTCATTAATTTCTTTCTATTTTTAGCAGAGACAGGGTCTCACTCTTGCTCAGACTGGTTTTGAACTTCTGAGCTCAAACAATCCGCCCGCCTCAGCCTCCCAGAGTGCTAGGATTACAGGCGTCAGACACCACGCCCAGCCAAAGATACCATTTTTAAAAGTTATAAGCATGTACTTCAGTTTCTATGAAAGATACAGCCTGCTAATATTTAGAAGTTACCCCTCAATTTACTTGGAAATTTTTACATCAACACAGTGACAACTATTGGTCTCATTTTTTCCCCAAGAGAATTAAGTGGATATGACATTCAACTATCCAAAGTTAATATGGAAAATAAGGAGAGTTAGCTGATGGAAAATATGGTTATCAGAAAGTCTACACATAAAATGGCCCTTCCATACAAGAAGTTCCTTCAAGAAATGAAGAACACCACATTTACCATTTCATACAAAACCTCCTTGATGGAGATCTGCTTTGATATGTTTTTTCTTCATTAAATAGATTTTTTTTTTGTTTTTTATGGGTTTTTTTCTTAAATAGATAAGTTCTAACACTAAAAAGTTTTTCAAAACCTTTTTGGTCACTACTTTATTCAGTATTGACAAAGTACTCCAGTTTCTTATATCGATAGTCTCTAAGTTTTCAAAATTATGGACCTTAAGGATAAAACATTTTCAACTCCTCTTAATATGTTAAAACTAACTCATTTTTAAATTTATTGTGTATGTTATAAAACTGTATGGATACCTGTAATCCTAGCTCTCTGGGAGGCTGAGGCGGGCGGATCGTTCTGAGCTCAGGAGTTCAAGACCAGCCTGAGCAAGAACGAGACCCCGTCTCTACCAAAAATAGAAAGAAATTAATTGGACAGCTAAAAATATATAGAAAAAATTAGCCGGGCATGGTGGCGCATGCCTGTAGTCCCAGCTACTTAGGAGGCTGAGGCAGGA